>JARJLG010000290.1:0-102709 GCA_029448575.1 Mycena maculata | reverse complement strand
GAGGATGTTTGTGCGCATGAATTAATCGTTGGCGCATTGCTCTGCTGACTGTATTGTCGTATGTGGTGGGTGGGAACCCGCAAGTACGCAGAGGCTGCGACATGGTTCATTGCTGCGTCGCTTGACGATGGAGAGTTTATTAAAAAGTAAGTGAATTTTATACAGTGTACGCCAGCTTAACACTGAGGTTGAATCGCCAGTTTGGTATAGAGCCGACCTTCGGGTATGCGTCTGACAGGTTTGAGTGTATTAGCTGATAACGATTTAGGTTGTCGCGAGTGATTTTGTTTTCGAAATGTGCAGGTGCGGTGGGCGTGTATACTCTCCGAACTATGGGATTGCTGGTGCGGAGATCAGAGTATCCCAGCTCACAACACTCAAGTTTGATAGTTTCAATGGACGGAGACATTGTGCCAGCGTCGGAGGTCTTTGATTACGACCATCCGGATTTTCGCCCTGCCATGGCAATTTTCAAGGTCTTCCCTCCTCCTTCGCCATTTGCGCCTGGTCCCCACTTTGAACAGGCTGAAACCCATGGCGGAACGAAGGGTAAGCGAGATGCACCCATAGAGGCGCAGACTGTTTTGTAGAGGTAATAGATCTCACGATGGACGATGACGATGAATATGAGGAGCGCCAGGCCACGAATCAGATAACGGAGTGTTGCTGCCAAAGGTGAGGAGAGGGAAATTAGCCTCAAGATTTCACCGCGCAAAAAGGTTAAACGCAGATAGTTTGCCAGCAGTGACGAGAAATACAAACTTAGTAGCGCTTGAATATCTGATAAGCTCCCGTCTTTTGTGATATTAGATCTTGTTCAAAGTCTAAAAATTCTTTTGAAATCGTCCTCATGGTCAAATACGGGTGTAAAAACTAGAAATATATTAAGCACCAAAAAGTCGCCGCGCGATCACAAGTTGCATAAATAGCGGCAGCAGATTCATAACCCCTCCCTCTGCACCAGGTGCCACCTTCGTCGCCCATTCCCACACGTCATTGAAGTCGACAACCCCTGGGTCGGTGATATAGCTTTCAATGCGTTGTCAGCTGGGCGAGTGCCCAAGACACGATGGCAGCCTTGATGATATCCTTGAAAGGACAGTCATTGAGGGAGGCAACGTATTCATGCGTTTGCTTTCCCTGCGCTCCCATCAGTTCGAATTCCGTAGGAAAAAAAGAAAAAGACTGGCCTGAGGTCTGCAACAGCCCCAACATAACCCGAGTGCCGACGCATTGCGCTCGGGTGCCAGTCCATCCAAAAACTATGGCGGCTGTTGGCGATGTCGTGTGGACAAATCTCGGATTGTGAAGATGAATGCCAATTCGGATTACCCTCGGTATCGACAGTCCCGCAAGCCGAGAGTGACATTTTCGGCTTGGCCAACGGGCTTGCCCCTGCGCAAACGGGCTTTTCGGGCTTGGGCTTGGATTTGAGTGGCGATCAAAGCCCAAGCCCGGCATATCGGCTTGCAAGCCCGTTTGATGGCTTGGCAAGCCCGTTTGCTCGCTTTGCCGAGAAAACGGGCTTGTGTGTATTTCTCGTCCCCGTTGGACTCGTTTCTCAATCTGAGTGCGTAGACTATGACTGTGCAGTAAGTAAATACTTCTAGGGCTTGCAACTTTTTATGGCATTTTGCCCACTGATGTGATGACACGCTGTCACTGCAGTGGACGACACAGGGCAACAGTGCCAATTCACTACCAAACCATGGGCTTGTCACACTCAGTGTAGTCTCATGGTCCTTATACATCCCTTGCAAGCAGAGGGTTTCTCACAACTTGAATTCCCGGTCTACTGGATCCGGTTTTTCTGTTACATGTTAATACAAGTTGTTGAAATGACTTAGAATTATTATATCATGCCAACACTGACTCCTAATACAAACACCAGTGAGGATCTACCATACTATCATGTTGAGATTCCTTGTGCTGTCTACAGGCAATTTCATCGGAGAAACCGATTGAACCGAGAACACTAACTTATTGCAGTTCCATACTCTTTCTGAGCCATCTTTGAGCAGGAATACTGAAAGGCCATTGTCACACATGATTTGGAGGCTTCTCGTGTATAGGCAATGAATTACTGAGCTGATAAACACGCAAGCCCGACTGTGTGATGCCGTAGTTGAACGCAAGCCCATTTGTCTGATGGCATCAGACAAAACGGGCTTGGGGCTTGATCTTGGCCGCAATAATGTTCATACCAATAATGAGCATCAGGAGCATAATTTACTACTCATAATTGATGCTTTATCCGACTCAAAGAGATCTGATACAGAATTTCAGCACATAGGCTGGAAAATCTTGTTGATATTGACTGACAAGTTGAAAACAAGCCCGTTTGTCTGATGGCATCAGACAAACGGGCTTGTGGATAGTTTTAGTTGTTTTTTGGAGGAATGATGGTATTTTTTCAATTGGATTAACACTTGGAACCTTTTGTATTGTATTTTGGTTTCAGTTTCGCAAGAGACCAACATTTCCCACTTGCAAAATGGGCTTGTACGCGCGGTAAACGGGCTTGTTCAGGCCTGTGGATTTGGGCAAAGCAGTTACCAAGCATGAATCAAATGAGAAGCAACACAAGGATCTGCTACTAATCCAAATGGTGGCCAAGACATTCCCATAAGGTCAGGTTGCCAGCGGTGGAACACTATTCCATTCATTACTCACCCGTTTTCTCAACAGCCTTCCTCGCGCATCAGATGGAATTTTCTTTGCCTCCCCCGGGCTTGCCACAAAATCTGCTTTATAAATTGGCAACAAATTCAAATGATGCACTCTCGGTATGCCCCATTCCTTTAGTGTCTCCCAATCCTCCAGAAGAAAGACAAAAGATATGAAGCAGCGGCCAGCGAAGAGTTCAACACGAGAAGTTGTACGGTTTTGTATACATGTGGCTTGGGCTTGGGGAAGAATTGCTTTGCTGTGCAGAGACTGCAGAATGGTGACATGTTGAATGATATTCTTGATTGCGGAGTTTACTCGGCATCACAACGACGGCAAGGACACCAAGCCATGTTTGCTGCCATACCCCAACGCTCCAGGTGATCCAACCAACAGGTCAAGCAGCTGCTGAAATCCACGGGGCAAACACACCTTCTATGATCTCAAATACCATCCCCAGACCTTGGGGCACGACAAACCACTTAAGTAATAAGCAGGTAGCCAACATCATCCCCATACCCGGAACAAGATGGAAAGCAGAGGAAGATGTTGAAGAGAAGAAGTCAATTAAATGGGGGAAGTGTGCTCTGCAGAAACACCCCCCAGAATAAAAGAACTCCAAAATTCCTAGTGTATTCATACTACGTAGCGGTACAACTGCAGCCAAAGGTGCAGACACAGATAACCTTAATCTCAAGTATTATTGTTCAGTGTTCACCCTTCAAAGGGTGACAGGAGGGGTGAATATGCAGTAAATACTCGACGAAGACTGGCTTTAAATGCACGAAAACATAAGTCATGTCGCCGAACACCATTTGATTGCTGATCACGATGATGAGGATGGCCGGGAAGATTCCGAGACAATGCGGAAGGGTACAAATGAGTGCAATGGGCTGGGGACAGTTATGAAAAGAAATACTCACAGTGAGAATGGTTGGTGGGAATTGGGGGCATGCCCAAGCCCGTCCAAGCCCAAGCCGCACAAGCCCGCCCCAGCCATTTCAAACTCCGCTAAGCGGGGCAAGCCCGTTAGCCAAGCCCATCGGCTAACTCTGCCCGCAAGCCCAGCAGGGGTGCACCCTTGTTTCAGCAACTCCAGTGCGGCCTTACATAACCTCTGCGAAAAATATTTTCACCCACTGTTGTCTCGCGTCGTGTTCTCTATTCGCAAGTTGGACAGAGAGGCCGGGCGCAGGCGCGTGTGCAGTCACGGCGGTATAAACAGGAGTACGTCCTGGATCCGTAAGAGTGAGAGGCGGGGGTACGCGTGTTGAGAAGAAGGGTTGTGTTTGGTGCGTAGCAGGAAATCTAATAAATTGTTTCAATCTAATAGAGGTAGATATTCATTATGGAAACAAACCCTTGAACTCCGCGTCCGGAAACAGATTCCATCGGCGCCCTAGGGGTGAAGAAGTGCCGACCGATTGAGGATTGCCTAATATTTCAGGTCAAGCTAGCGCCCAAAGGACGATGAACAAGGTCACAAACAGCTGCAGAGGGGTTGGGTTCGGTTGGGGAGGGATTGGTATGCTGCGAACAACACTACATATAGTTATTTAAAATTATGATGCGATTTTATGTTGAGAATACCAACCTGCTGGGGATTGAAATCCGACATCGGAGTGAGGTAATGCTCTATGGTTTTATTAGCTACAATGAATCGGATAGAGTGGGATAAGCAAACCTGTTGTTGCCCACTGCCACAGCCGACCTAGACAACGGTATGCTTCAGTTATGGGACTAGAGAATTGAATTTAACCACAGAAAACGAACGTATTGACAGACGGCAGGCTCTGTGTGCCAGCGCTTGGACCCGCGGGCCCTCTGCGAAGTCTGTTAGCCAGGAATGAGGCAAAGTATGAGAAGAAACGAACCTATTGAAAGTTTGTATGCCGGCCCTTGAAGCCACGGGCGGTCTGAAAATTCTGTTAGCGAGGATAACGCAAAGTAAGAGAACAAGCAAACCGAATGACGGCTGGGAGACTTGGTATGTCGGCGCTTGAAGCGACAAACGCTCTGCAAGGTCAGTGAGCCTGGGATAGTGTAAAGTATGGGAACAAACCAACCTATTGCCTGTTGGGAGAGGTTGAACTGCGCGGGTTGAGCTCGGCAAGCCTCTACAAATCTATCAGCTGTCAGAGTACCAAGTTTGGGAGACAACGTACGGGTTGAGGGTGGGGGGATGTTGAATCGCAGCGGCTGAACCCAATGAACCTCTGCGTAATTTATGAACTATTGAGATTGTACATGCTAGAAGAGAAATGGAACCTAATAGCATTTGGTTCACTTGGCTCTGGTCGCGCAGCAATACCCCTGAAAATTCTTGAATCACAACTCGTATAGAAAACAAGAATGCCTACCTTGCGGCCATCAAAGACGTAGTTGAGAACGGATCCCAACCAGGCGAAGGCGGAGGTGCTTCCTCGGCCGGTGGAGTCGACGGGCGAATGGGCGCAGGCTGGACGTACACACCAAACACATCGCGCTCGCTCTCATCGTCCGCGTCAAATTCGACATTCCTAGAAAAAGGTCAGCGTCATGGTATTTCTTGCCCATCACAATCGACTTACTGGGCGAGAGGTACTTGGGGATCCTCTGGGAGAGATACAGCGCTAGATTTAAGGGTTATTATTTCAGGTGAAATGAGACGAAGAAAGGAGGTGTTAAATACCCTGGACGCGGTGGCATGGGCGGAGCGCGGGAGCGTGGGATGGGGGCAGCTGAAATCATCCAGCGCGCTGCGCCTGGCTCGCTGGCGGTGCGGGTTGGTGTAGGAATGGGAACGGCAGGGGGAACGCGAAGGGAGTCAAATGCTTGCATGCGGCAATTATCACATAATTGCACATTCCGGCCCTGCATCGTGAGACATGTGATGCCAACGCCGTCGAGGAATAGAGACAGAGGGAGTCGTCGGCAGGTGGACTGGTCTAATGCCCATGGAACAAGAAGCTCGGCTCCAAATGGGCATCCAGGCGGCGAGAGGAGTGCTGGGCGCTTTTCCGGAACAAAATACACGGAGCGTGCAGGCGTGCCATTGCGTCCCCCGCGGAAGGCTTCTTGGACTTGATTAATGAGATCCCATGCGAGATCAACATGCACTACGTCCTTTACGGGCTGATTGACACCCGCGCCTAACACTGAGGTGCACGCGATCACGCGAGTACGATTATGGGTCCAATCGTCGAATATTTCGACGCACTTGTCCAGCTCCGTACGCGAGTGATAGGCCGTTGTTCCCAACAGCTCCGCGATATCTTCTGCAACCGCCCTGGTGCGGCAGAAAACCATTATTTTATCGTCCGTGTTAGTGTAATCCGTCGTCTTGGGGCGATTTTGGACGTATTCAACTGCTTTTTGCTTGTACGCCGCGGGAGGGCATATGATAACACCATAAGCGATATTGGCGCGCTGCGTGGGCATTCGAACGATGTCCCATTCACGGATGCCTGTGAGCTGGCACCAGTCGGCGTAGATATGGGGAGGGAAGGTGCCGGAGAGCGCTGTAATATGTGTCTCGACGCCGAGGATCTTGATCAACTTTAGCATTGGCTCGCGATAGTGTTGGGAAGTGACTGGGATATGCGCCTCGTCAATGACTATTCGAGCTAGACGCCGTTGCTGGACGAGCTTCTGGGAATATCTAGACAGATTGAATCAGGTGCGATCAATTGCCAGAAGAAATGATAATTACTTAATAAAAGCATCATCAACGGCGTGTTCAACCGAGACACAGAGAACAGATACTGCGGTGAGAAGCTCAGGATGGGCTGGGTCGTACTCCGCAGTCGCGATGCTCTCATCCGCAGCACGGCGAAAAAAGTCGCGGTGAAGCCCGCTCAAAGGAAGTATGACCATCGTTACGAGATGAGGGTCGTACATCTTCGCGAGGAAGAGGATCATGGTAGTTTTGCCGAAATCGCACGGTAAGACAGCGAGGATATGTTTCTTCCTTGCATTCATCTTCTCTACCAGCTCGCCTTGCTCCGGGCAGTGGAAACTCGCATTGTCGTCTCTCAAAAAATTGCGGAGCGCGAGAAGGCGGGAGGGATCGACGAGAACGGAAGAAATTGCGCGCAGAGCGTGGGGAGCAGGTGGAGGAGGAGGCGCTGGGAAGTAAGTGGCTGCCAGATCAGCAAAAAGGCCGGTGAGCGTGTCTTTGAAGCGACGAGTTACTTGCAGCTCGTTGGCGCGCATTGTTTCTTGTACGATTGTCACTACATCCGTTCGAGAAAGACCACCTGAAGAGGGATTTAAGATGTTTGTGCGGAATTAAAAAGCTTGCCCACCACCCGAATCCGTTTCTGCTGCAATATCAGGAAGTAGCACTTTGCCTAGGCCCGGAGCTGTAAGGCTCAGCGCCTTGTCTGCCTTGATCCCAGTGAGCTCCTGCCATTTGATGGTGGTTTGGAGGCAGCCGATAATATCACCGGTCGGTGCGCTTGCGAGGGTCGCGCGATCGACGCCGTACCGCTGATGTGACGTGCGTGAGCTGTGGTTCGATAGGAGATCGTAGTGATTGTCAGCATCCGAGTCCTCTGCGAAGTCAACCATGTGAAACCGCATGAATGCCGTTGCGACACCACGATACTCGAGGATCTGCAGGCGAGTGCCGATAAAGCGCTCCGTCTCGTCGCCGAGATTCTCGCTGATCTGATCGCCAGTCATATTGGCGTTAATGTCTGGCCAGAGGTACATATTGTATCTCTCAGCATGGAAGTCGCCCTTGAAGTGCCGAATGAGGTTGGACTCGAATCGCCGGAAGAAGACCAGATTCCGGATCAAGTCTTCGGCGGTCTCCGAGTCAGGCGCTCCAGGCGTAAATCGTTTTTTCAGAATCTTGTGAGAGAGCTTATCCTGGACGCCTACAATACAGAGATTGTGGAACAAAATCAGAAGGCTGCGGATAGCAGCTCCTGACAGATTCCGCAACAGATCCCGCGCTATTTCTGAGGCACGAACAGAGGGTCCAACGCCGGCAATCTTTCGAGTGCAGAGGAGAGACCGGAGCTTGGAAAAGTTTTGCAGGAGAGTGTAGCAGGGAGCGGACTTCCTGACAAGTTGACCGTCAATGTTTTCTGTGAATTGGGCAGCTCTTTTCGGACACGAGAGAAGCCATTGCCCATAAAGAACGAACTTCTCCGTAAAACCGTTGCGCGGGTTGTCGATGAGACAGTAGCCGGCCGAATTGTTCCTGGGATCATCTACAAGCGCGGGAACATCAATCGCCCGGGTGAACCACTCGGGGATCGGTTTGTCGAAGAAAATCTTTTTGGCGATGAGTTGACGATATTCATCCCGAAGCTCGTTCTGCATTGTGCCAAAAGTATCAAGGTCAATGAGGTCCTCGTGGAATCGAAGCTGCCGCCCGTGGACGTCCTCCATCTGCGAATGAGCGTCGGTGTACTCCTCTCCTCGGATACTCTTGATTAGCGCGCTGATATTATAGAGGTACGCCATTACGGTGTCTTCACCGTCCACGAGGAATTTTTTGAAGCGGTTGTAGGCGCTGAAGAGAATAAAACAAAAATGAGCTGAAGAAACTTGATTGAAATCGAAACGCACTCCATGGACCGAAGCTTTTCAGTTTTCATGACCTTCTCCATCTCATAGAGGACCGTCGCGCGGACAAGCCACATCATCTTGGCTACAGCACGCCCAATCTCAGAGGTGCGGATCCATTCAGTTTTCCCATAGCTACGTGCAACGAGATAGGTAACGGCTGGGAGTTGAAGGAAGCTTACCCCGCCATGCTCCTTTTCCTGCGCTAGGAGTAGAAAAACTACGTGGTGGAGGACGGGAGCTATGGTTTCAGGGCGGGAGTTAGGTCGCATCATTGCGGTGTGGAGATCTAGCAGCGCTTGATTTTGCTCTGGATTGAATGGGTAATAGGTAGAAGTTGTAGCACCGCGCACTTGCTC
Organism: Mycena maculata; assembly: GCA_029448575.1. NCBI lineage: Eukaryota > Fungi > Basidiomycota > Agaricomycetes > Agaricales > Mycenaceae > Mycena > Mycena maculata. The sequence continues at coordinate 94,124 of JARJLG010000290.1, read as the reverse complement.
GATGCTGTTGATCAACAGCGCAACGAGCTCGCGCGAATACTCAACGAGAGATTTCTTCAGGAGCTCTCGGAACTCGTTGGAATTTTCGGTACTGAAATATAGTGTTAGAATACGTCAGTAGCAATGGAAGAAGATAAACATACACGCCAATCTGCGCCATTCGTCGCATCAGCCCGTGAGAAAGATGTTTTCCTATGTATTTCTGCACGACCGAGAGATATTCGACGAGATAGACTCGCAATCGCTCGACATGGGGGTGTTCCGAGTCGGCAGGTACGGCGACCAGCTTGTTGATCTCAACTGGGGGTTTACCAGCAAGATGATCGGCCCAGTGCTCCCGTTGAAAGAAGTGATCGAGGTCCTGTGTATTGACGGGGATAGACACAGGGAGGCGAGAATAATCAGGAGCAGGGGCACATGCCTTTGCTTAGAGATCCGAAGCAGCAAGGTCGGCAGCAGCTCGACGACGTAGTCTGCCGACGTCAACGGAGAAAGTAGACGTGGTGAACCCATAACTTTGTCCATATGCGCGAAACTGCTTATCCACGCCGTCCGCGGGTCTCGGGCAGTCCTTACCGCGTTGGTGGCTGCTCAGCGTCGCCTCCGTCGAATAGCCATGACCCCGGCGGCTACAGAAGTACAAAGCGTCAGGGAGGATCTTCAGGCCGAAAACAGGGATGCCTAGAGGACGTGGAGGTTGCAGGTCATCCCAAGACGTCAAGTGAAACTCGCGCTCCAGAATCTCGCCGAGATTGGACTTCAAGGGCTCGGAAGTGGTTGCGGATGTGCTCCACAACGCCCTGGGGCGTGAGTGCACGCCCACAGTTTAGACAGATTATAACCCCACCCAACTCTTTGTTGATGATAATCCTGTAAGAGCGAAGCTGGATGGAGTCGTGGGTTGTAATGGTGGTGGGTTCGGGAACGCGAATGAAATCGATATCCGTGTATACCGGGAACGTAACGGGCGAAGTGATTCGTTGGGGAGTAGCGGGAGTGGAGGCAGGCGAGGAATGTAGAGTTGATAGGAACGAAGGTCGCGTCCGGCCAAGTCCCGGAGTTGGAGAGTCTAGGGGTAGTTGTTCGATGTCCTGCTGGGGATATAGCCTAGGGGACTGCGGAGAAGGAGGAGCAGCGGAGAGCAAGTCTGGGTCTGGAACATAGCATGTCCGTGCATGCTCTTGGAATCGGCAGGGATCCGGATTTTGGAACAATTTGCACCTGACACATCTAAACTCGCCGGTAATGCGCGGGAACTTTTGACTTTTCTCGCCGGGGTAGGTGGCTAAAACCGTTTGCTGGTGTACGAGTCGCGTATGGTTTTTGTGGCTATCGTGGATTCGAAAACCGCATTTGTTCCAAAAGTATGAAGCGCTGGCGGTAATTTAGTGGACGTATATGTGGGAAAAGGTCAAGACTTGCGTGGTGTCCTCTGGAATTGAGTGTGGAGTCGTCGTAGGTTCTGGCATCATCATTCACGCCAGGAAAAGACCGAGGAAGGAGGAAGAAAAGTGTGGCGGACTTTGAATTCGACGTGCTTCCAAATATTTCCACGCTTGGACCCCGGGTCTTGCTGAAATTCAGGCAGTGGCGTACATTTGTTTGTTCAGTGTTGCCTGAAGAGATTGGCGGAATTTTGGGCAGGAAACTCGGGTTTCCAACTTCGGTGGCGTAAATGCATTAGGATATGTTTTGAGAACCATCGGAAAAATCATTAGACGAAAAGCAAGATGAGAGGAACCCGCAAAAACACTGCGACAGTTTGGTGTATCGGCACGGTAAGACAAAATGTTTGGATTCTAAAAGCAAACAGAACAGATTTGTTGAAGCGCAATTGTGAGACTTCGGTCGGTCTTCCACCCTGAGTTTTTGTGTGGCACAACCAAGATCAAAGAGATGGCGATAGCAGGCTCCTGGGGGTGCGGTGTAGGGCAAAACACAGTGATGTCTTGAATCCAGAAAGTTTAAGAAATGAACAAGAGACATGCGGTAACAACAGTAGCAAGTCGCACGTGCCAGTTTGCTTCGAAGTGGCGGAAAGAGGTTGGAGAGGAGTGCAGAGGTCTTGAAGAACCGGAACGGATAGGTTGTTGCACATCTAGTGCTTAGATGAATAATTGAGCGCGACATGAAGGTAGAGAGCAAGAAGAGAAAGCTCCCGACCCTGATTTGATGCGTATCATGATGGGTGTGGAAACGGCATTTCGGCCGTGCGGGATTATCCGGAGGTACGCATTTCAAGGTTTACACTCTAAGTGACGGTGGAGCGATAGGTTATAATTTGGCACTGTATAGCTAGCAGTATTTTCCGGACGGAATTGGGGTTCACATCGGTAATATAAAGCGCCGATGGCTGCGAGGATATTATGGAACCAACCAACTCATGATCTTGCTTCTTGTATATATCAGAGAAATACCGAGGGAGTTCAAGTTGGCCGCGCTTCAGAAAACACTGATTCGGGGCATCTCGTAGTCAAAGGGAGGATTGCCAACAATGGAAAGGGAAAGATAGAGGATTGCCGAGAGTTGTGTTGCCGTCGATTCGGCCGGGAGAACAGATTGAAGGAGGGTAGGCAGAATATAAAGAACGGTATACTTTGGTCGTTGGCTGCTGCAAGAATTGTCCGGCATGGAGAACATGAAGAACATAACAAAAAGGAAAGCACAGAACTGAACAGGCGTCCACTCATAACCATAGGCTACGGCGCATTCATCAAGGAATTGGCTGTGGAGAAGAATATTATATTGGTGAACTGAGTTCGGTACACCAACGATGAAATTTGTCAAGAAATGGTTTGGTTTCTGTGCGAGTAGAAAGGGTACATCGGGGATGGGCGTGTTTACATCAGCGCATTTCTTTTTGACTGTGAAAAAGTTGAAATAAACTACAGACAATGCGAAGAGGACTGACATCTATACTGCCGACGCTATCTGGACTTCTAAAAAGGAATTTAGACACAGTTTTTCACGTATAACTTGGCTGACGAGCTCAATGAGTCATTGTATGGGCCTGCAAACCAACAGGGTCCGTGTTGGCGAAGTTGCAAAGCGGACAGTGGAACTGGTCGTCTGCCACAGATCTCCAAACAATTTGGGAGGCCTGACCAGGCAGCTGTATACGGACGCGTGCTTGGTGTACATTTCTGCAATGCGTGGCGGGAGATATGATGATGTCAAGGAAACACTGAGTGCAGTGGAATGGCAAGACGCTATGGCTTGGGTTTCTCAGTACAGAGACAAGCATGTGAAAGGAAGACTGACCCAGGTGCACGAGGAAGCATTTCGGCGTGAAAAAGTCGGTGGTGGCGGAAAAGAAGCCTGAATCTCCGGCTTCTATTTTTTTCCACGCACGGCCCCCGACGCGGGGACTGCTGTTGTTGGTTACGGAGGGTAAGAGATGAATTTTCCAGCGATGTATGGCGGATGTCATCAAGGAAGATGGTGAGAAAAAGAGGCTGGATCGAAGATCAACGTCGACAGTACAAAACACCCAGGGAACGCAGGGGAGTATGGCGGATGTGATCGGGACGGGAAAAGAGGTTTTAAAAGGGGCTAGATCAGACGTCAATAAGTGGAGGAGCACTGATATAAACAAGAAAATCAAGTGCAACCTGGAATCGGAGGGATTCAGGAGGAAAAATGTTTGTTTCGAGAAAGAATGGCTATGACGCGTGAACAGAGTCGAACCGTCAACCTGCCGACAGCTGATCTTTTCCAGCCTACTGCGGCAGTGTCCAATCATGGACGACAGGGCTTGTAATCTTTTTCTAGAAGCGTCGTTTGTGAGTGTATGAGTAGAACGTATGTTCGCTGAAAATTGCCAGGGAACTCCCCGGAGAGAGATACTTGAATAGGAGATTGACTAGGATCAAGGCTGTAACACGACGGACCAAAGAAACCACAGGAAATGTGCGGAAATAAATCAAGGCCGGGATGATGGGGAATAGCATAAAGTACGCGGGGAATTGAAGTGTGAGATCAACTCTGGAACGAAATCGTGAACATTAGATGTGCACAAAAGGGAAGTCTGGGACTCGGCTCGTTTGGTAGGCTCGACTCGGCTCGAATACTCGTGTTGCTCAGTGTAACGTTCAAAAATGGTGCATAGATCTTCGTCAAATTTGCGTGGGTGTGGGTACTTGAATTGCGCTCGTTTCCAGATGCGATCGTCTCGGAATCGACTCTTCGGGATGTCTCCTAGCTCAAAATAAGCTCGATAAACGTGTCAGTAATCGATGCGGGCTCAGAATGGGAGATAGAACAAAAGAATGGAAGGTGGTAACTCAGCTCGGAAAACTCTGCGTTGAAGTAAAGCTCGTGGATGGGATCTAGGTCATGCTTGTCATCGGTGAATGCAGAGGCGGTTTCGGGTGAGGTTTGCTCAGTGTAACTCAGCTCCAAGAATAAATCAGTTGTAGACTCGGACTAGGTATACATAGGTGAATGAATGAAACAACTCAGCTCGGGCTGATGAGCACGGAAATATAGGTTGAAGACAGATACCATATCTTTAAACCCTAGAAATGACACTCTTCAGATCACTGGGTCACAACGGGAAAAAAATTCCGCTTTGAAGGGAGGTAGGATCAAGAACGCGGAGTGGAAGACTCCTTGTCAAAGATGCGGAAAGTCAGGAAGTTCTCCAATCGTAGATGCATGGGTTAGTAAGCGGGTGGAGGGACCATTTCCGAACAGGGGGGCCGTGAATGGTCGTCGTTTGCCTGCCTGTATCGTGCCAGTACGGGAGATGAGAGGATTAAAGGGGCACATACGATGTTCGAAATAATGGCATTACCTTGTGGCAGGGGGGCTTCTTGTCCTTGCGCATGTAGGAGGTGGACGATACGGCGCCAGCTAGGATATAGCTTGTTGCAGTGTCGAAGGCCCATCGTTTGAGAGGCGATCTGCTAGGTTGCTGACGAAATTGGCAAGAAGAGAAGAGATATATACAATGGCGAGGCTGCAAATGGATTGATTCGCCTGCGCCGTGGGCGGGGACAGGACGCGATGGTCTGGCTCAGAGAACAAATCTCCCAGGAAGGTGCATATAAATCCCGGGAGATATCAGCTATGGAAATTGGCGTGGTCAAGACCTCAAATCTTGTGCATCCAGTAGGCGATGGGAAAAGGCCAAGCGGTACCTAAGTAATCGCGCATGTGAGATTATCCCAGGAGTTGAAAACCGGGGTCGGTTTTGGCGACGTGATATTGGTGGGAATGTCACGAGAATGGCGTGAGGTGGGAAGCTTGGGTAGTGGGGACGAGTACCCAGCAAAAATCGAGACGTCCGGGGACGCTGCAAATGCGACGCCATGGGATCATCTCGATTTTGGCTGCGGACAGCGCGTATTTGAGGGCAGAATGGGAGGATAAGAGTGTGGAACGTGGTGCCGAGGAAGATGGACAGAGGGCGGACTGGAAAGGAGCGTGCCAGGAAGAGGAGGAAAGTAAGGGTTAGAATAGTTAGGTACGGGATGAATGAAACGCACATGCGGCAGGTATTCGGGATGGGCGTACTTGCAGTGACGAGGGCCGGTCGAGCGGGCGAGAAAGAAGGCCGGGAGTGCAGACGGGGAAGATTAGACAAGCCGAGGCTTGGCCAGGGTCCTAGGGTGGCGCAAGGGAGTGAAGAAGGCGTGGCGATCGGCGTGCACACAGGCAGAGGAACATACAAAGAAGTAAGACAGTGGGAGGCGTGGCTTGAGCAGATAAAGGCAGTGGGCCGAGCAAGAGTAGGGGCAGGAGGGAGAAGGCGGGCGGCGGGCGGTAGTGGACGAGAGGGCCTAGGCACCCGCGAGAGAAGGCGTGGCGTGGCGTGGCATAGGCATGGACGGATAGACAATGAGGGGAAGGAGGCTAGGCCAATGGGGGGCGTTAGGGAAGTCGGCCGAGCGGCGATAGTTGAGGAGACAAAGGGAGAGGCCGGTGGTGGTGGAAGAGTGTAGCTCCGACACGTCTATGACGTGTCGGAGCCGAGGGGGCCGTAACACACAACATGCGCAAACAACGCGTCGCGTCTTCGCGTTGATGGCGTGAGGGGGCAACGGTGAAGGCGGGAGCGTTCGGCACGGAGGGGAGGGAGCGGAAGCGGCCGGGTGTGGTGGAGCAGAGCCAAAAAGGTGCTCCAAATGAGTGGGAGGTGCACCAAAGGTAAGTGGAGGTGCGCCAAGACAGTGGCGGCCAAACGCTGAGACAGCGCCGGCCGGGGCGGGAGGGGTGCAAGAAACCGGGAGACGGACCGGCCGAGGGCGGGGAGGGTAATGGAGAACTTTGAAGAGGTGCTCCAATCGAGTGGGAGGTGCGCTAAGAGAGTGGCGGCCACACCCGTGACGCGGCACCGCCGAGCGGAAAGAGGGTGCATGTGGGCAAAATTGGGCTACGAAGTGCTCCAAGTAAGTGGGAGGTGCGGGAAAGGAATCACAGGAACCCGATGACGCGGGGGAAACACTTATGATTGATGGCGCGATCGCCACTTTGATGTGGCGATGCGGTCGGTTTTGATGGCGCGATTTGTTGTGTGGGCCGTCGAGAGGGGGGTGTGCACACTGCACATTGAAAAATTCATAACTCTATGGGCTGCTAACATAGAAATATGATTTAAATAGGTACAGGTAGCTGAGATTTCCCAGAATCAGATGTGCCCCAAAACCGTGGGTGTGCCACAGGAAAAGTACCGAGTGTCCAGGATATTCGGAGAATTTTGATTTTTGCACAATCCCACGATGTAAGAGCTGTGGGGGGAGCAACAGCAGTGTGCTTGACCTGGAAATTGGTCAGGGGGGGCTCATCAATATGAGGAATGATTACCGCCCCTTATCTGCGGTCAAATCGGACGGGAACAAAGTTTTTCGCACGAAAAATCTGGGGGGGCCGCGGTTTGATCAACCTCCACCTACTGTTTATCCAGCAGTGTGGATCTTTTTTTCTGAGGGCTCTGAGCATTGGGAGCAATAAGGGTACTTGAAGGTGCTGGTCAGTCAGAGGTATACAGTGAGAGTCCAGAAAAAATCAACCTGATCAGAGCTTTTTTTGTTGGGTTATGAATTTTCCCAACGCCCAGGAAAAAATTGGTCTCGCAGACACTAGGATACAAAGGCTCGCGTCGAATTCTTGGCGGAATTTAAGCCGGTTCCATACGATTGCTGTCCCAATTCCTGCTGTTGTTATGTTGGTCCGCACGCGGAGGATACTACATGCCCATATTGCAACGAGCCTCGATTCAAATCCAACGGGAAGTCTCGAAAAACCTTCACCTATGTCGCATTGATCCCGTGTCTCGTCTCGTACTTCCAGAATCCCCAAGTTGTCGAACAGATGTCATACTGTGGAAATTACAAGTCCGACCCTGACAGACCTCTGAAGGACGTATTTGACAGTACGAACTATCGTGTTTTACGAGAGCGTTTCGTCACTGTGAACGGCACAAAAATGCCCTACAAGTTCTTTTCTGATCTTCAGGATATAGCGCTCGGTCTGTCAACCCACGGCTTTTCTCCATTCAAGCGTCGGAACAAGATATGTTGGCCGCTCCTCCTTTTCAACTACAACCTGCCACCCGAGATCCGATTCCATCTCAGACACGTCCTCTGCATCGGTGTTATCCCGGCGCCGAATAAACCAAAGGACACCGATTCATTCCTATGGCTGCTGGTGGAGGAGCTATTAAAGCTCAAACTCGGGGTCGCAGCTTATGACACATCCAGTGCCGAGAAATTCCCTCTCCACGCGTATCTCACTACAGTTTTCAGCGACATCCCTGCCGTATCTATGATCATGCGCATGAAGGGGCACAATGGTGTCAGCCCGTGCCATATGTGCAAGATCGACGGCCTGCGCGTACCGCACGTGGGCGGAACGACTCATTACGTGCCGCTGCATAGATCCCATCATCCTGACATTGTCCACTCGGATCGTGTCAAACAATATGATCCACTGAATCTCCCGCTCCGCACTCATGAAGGATTTTTGGAGCAAGCCCAGGAGGTGCAGCAAGCGGAATCCACAGCAGCTGAAAACCGACTTTCCAAGAAATATGGGATCAAAGGTGTTCCCATCCTCGCGACTCTCTCCTCTCTTTTTTTCCCACTCTCATTCCCTTACGACTTCATGCACCTGATTTATGAGAATGTCATCAAGAATCTCGTGCTTCTCTGGACCGGAAACTACAAAGGTCTAGACGAGGGCACTGGAGAGTATGAACTCAATCCTACGGTGTGGGAGGCCATCGGTGCCGCCACGTCGGCTGGTGGCTCAACTATCCCCACGGCTTTTGGTGCACGACCTCCTGACATCTCCAAGGACCGAACGGCATGCACCGCAGATACATGGTCCTTCTGGCTGCTCTACATCGGCCCGATTCTTTTGCACAACAAGTTCAAGCGACACATCTATTACGATCATTTTATCAGTTTTGTGAAGCTAATACATATCTGTCTTCAATTCGAATACACCAAGGACGACATTGCCACAATTCGCTCGGGATTCACGCAGTGGGTCAGGGATTTCGAGCGGTGAGTTTTATATACCATATACGGCTCATCCATTGAACACTAAACGGCCTGTGCAGGCTTTATTACCAATATTCACCCGATCGCCTTTCTGCATGTCCACTCACACTCCATGCTCTTCTCCATATCGCTGATGGGATAGAGGCAGCAGGACCAGTTTGGGCCTACTGGGCGTTCCCTATGGAGTGTTTCTGTGGTCGGCTTCAGCCCTGCATCAAGAGCCGTCGATTCCCTTTCGCCAGTATTGATGGGCATGTTGTTGCGACAGCTCAGCTCTCTGTCGTAAAGGTGAAGTACACAGTTGATCTGCGCCTCGGCCCCCCAAAACTTGACATCGCCAACGGCACATTTTCTCACCCTTCATGTACGTGAATCAACCCACAGTTGTAAATCAAAGTAGCTAACATATTCAAAAGACCCTACTTGTGTTCTTCTCCCACCACGACGAATCTCTGTACCTGTATCTAACCCTCTTGACGCTGGGCTTGCCCGTAAAATTGCCATCGCCCTCTCAACCCGCTTCAACAAACCGATGGCAACTATCAGGAAACACTTCAAAGCCGACAAAGTCGAGCAATGGGCTAAAGTGCAACGGCTAGATGACGGCGACCGCATGCTGGCATCCTCAATGATGATGGCAGAGTTGGATGACCGGCGGGACACGACATATGTTCAAGTGCGTTGAAAACTTCCTCTCATTTTTATGTCCTTCTTGTTGATGCTAATGCACGGTATGCGTGCATAGCTCCAAGATACGAGCCTGTCACATTCTACGGCCAACTTCAAAACATCTTCATTGTCAAGCTTGGGCCCACACCTGACCTGGAGCTCGACAGTGAAACAACACTCATTCTTGCGGCCGTACGTACATGTGAGATCATTCTTCGGAATGATCTCGACATGCACTATTATAAAAAGGACGGCCCTGTTGAGGGTGTGGACATGTCGAGCATACAGTGTCTGGTTGGTTGGATCAAAACGACAGACAGGAAGAATTGGGTAGTTATAGATCGTAGCGGTAGTCTTTCTTGCCCCTATTATGATCCGGAGGACTAGCTTTTTATCTTTATATATATTTTTCGCTAGCCTTTGATACGTCTGAATCTTTTGTGAGGAGAACTGGATGCAGTGGAGCAGATGGTGAAAAAAACGGATGAGTCAGAGTGAGAGTCAGACACCGAGGCCAATAGGACAGTGTTGAAGGGCTAGAAACATTTTTCTGCTTATCTAATTTCATTCATCGTTATTGGCATGGAACTTGTGCTGAGCGCAGGAAGAAGGTCTTTTGTATCTCTGAGGAAAGTTCTAAGTATCAAAGTGAAACCCCCATAAGTTACACATTTCGTGGGGGAGTTAGTCGAAATTTCCTTATCTGGATTGCAGCGGTGAAAGATGTGCCAAAATATCTGCCGGGCTGTTAAATGAATGGCATATTGTTGATAAAAAGGCCACCTTGAATGATTATCTACGTTGTTGCCAGCTGAGATTGTGTGCCATCGTCCGGTTGGTGGGGTTCAGGTCGATAGAAGATTTCAACTCATGTCCTGGATCAAGTTAACCCAGTATTAACCCAGTCATAACCCGGGCGCAATCGGGTGACTATGATCCTGTAAAATGATTAAAAACTGGTGGAGCTCATACATGGGGAAATTAACTAGGTACACGAGTTTCACGAAGAACCCGCTGTCTCCGGGCCAAAGTAGCCCGGTCCTGTTTAACCCGATCTTCACCCGACCAGTGGGTGAATGGGGAGATTTATCCGGTAAACGGGTGACAAAAACCAGGTCTGAGTCTTACAGTGGTAGTGAGCATTGTGGTTGCCTTCCCACATATAGGGTGTTTCAGGACTTTGATATTTGGGCTTCAAGCCTTAATCCGGATCTGACCCCTAGTGATCCAAGGGTGCCGTCTCCTGGAATAAGCCATAGGCACCAGCGTTTAGGATGATAATGCAATATGGCTCTTGGTTGCATGCTTGGAGCTCACACCAACCACTGGATGAGCGCAGAATGGCATGCATTCGTAAAATTTGAGGTTTCGCAAATTTCGCGGCTTATCAACGGAAAGGGGGGAAGTCAAGGGGACACGTGACAGGCCATACTTCAACACATCAAACCCAACCTACTACCTTTTCCTATGGTCTGTTCCGCATGATTTAAAGGAAAGCACCAAAGGAAGACTGATTGCCCTTCAGAATCTGAGCTCGGATATGTCACATGAAACTTCCTTCTCAGGCAATTCACACTGCAGCACTGCTTTCTGTGCTGACTCACTGTATGTTGTCACGCCCCCAGTGATGGAATAATGCTGGCCAAGGACATATCATACAGGTGAATAGCCCTTTATGTCCTGGCCTGGCCCAATTTGAAGGATAATTGGTGCAGCAGCGTGAATATTCCCCTCGGTTAGCCCGACCATTCAAATGCAACTTTCAAAGGCCAATTCACCAGAAAGTTATTTAAGGAATGCAGTGACCTCTCAGAACTACCCTGGAAAGACAAACCCTCAATGATCCCTCATGTTTGTAGTATAGATATAAATTACCACGTAGATCTCCAGGCATGTTCGAGAAACTGCGAATGACAGATGGATTTGATTCTGGTTGGCCCCATGAGGGATGATTTGGCTCTGTGTCCCACATACGGGATATGACTCCTGTACGGGAGCTGTGATGACTAATGCCTTCACACAAGTAAATAATGCGTGCCACCCACAAGTTCAAAGGAAAAAATGAGGCAGGTCCCTCAACTTAACTTATAGGAACTTGAAGTTACTTCACATTAACTTGAGCTGCCAAGTTAGATCAGACAAGTAACTTATAGTATCAATCTCTGCCAAGTAAGCTGCGCATTCAACTAGGATGTTGTCCTCCATCAATAACTCAGTCTGGAGGGGCCTGAAACCAATTTGGTCTTCTGGATGACTGTTGTCCTAATTTTGCAAAGTTCTCCGCCTGTATTCTCCGTGAGGGATGCACTAGTTTAATATTTCACATTTTTGACTGAAAATTTGATAAAAAAAGTGATTCAATTTATAGTCATTTTTCATTGAAAAAAGAAGCGAAAAATTTAAAACATTTTCACCACTTTTTTTGACTTGAAATCAAGGTGCAAAATGTGAAATAAAGTTTTTGATGATGTTACAGCTCTTTGCGGAACTTAGGGCGCGGCCTTTTTTTTTTCTCATTTTGACAATCTTCCGGCAGAACAGTGATTGTAGGCTCAATTCTCAACCGATTGCCTTGGAAATAAGCTCATTCGATTAGGACGGAGATTACGCAGGGCATGGCACCCAAAATTTTTTGATGGGACCAGTATCCTGATTTAATGCAACTGATTTCATCGTTTTTGGGTCCTTGACCGCAGAACACACCACATGGTCCCAATAGTAGTTCGATTAAGCTAGTTTTGGGTCAAAAGACAGGCCAATATGGAATCATAAAACTCGAAAATGCTTAGTGACACCTTTTGCTTATTTCATGAATAGGGCATTAAGGAGACCATACAGTGGGAAATAGACATTGGAAGTAGGATCAGACAGTGTAAATACCCCATATTATGATTTATTTCAAGTGTTTTGGTATCTGGCCAAAACTTCACCTTGACTTCAGTCAAAAAATGCAAAAGAAACATCTTAACAACATCACAAAATTTGTTTCACATTTTTCACTTTGATTTCAAGTCAAAAAAGGGGTGAAAATGTTTTAAATTTTTCACTTCTTTTTTCGGTGAAAAATGGCTATAAATTGAACGACATTTTTTATCAATTTTTTCACTCAAAAATGTGAAATGTTCAACCAGTGGCTGGGATTGGATTGGGATCTATGCCAAAATTAGAATCATCAGTTCTATGTGGTGAAGAGTACCTTGTTTACACGAGCAAATAATTCATTCATTTGACGAACGGACGATCTGAATTAACAACTGAACACCCCTACTACTGGTGAAACCGACTCGACCGTGAATCTCCCGGCATTCCCGGGCAAAAACGGGACTTGAGTTGGAATCCGATCCCAAAAGACTCATCGCAGGGGATTCGGTCTGCGGGAATTCGAAACGTCTTCGGATTTTTATGTCGCGAATCGACAAACCTTTATTGAAAATGTTACAGAACGACACCGAGCTATCATGAACAACACATACTAGGTAATAAATACAATACAGAGGAGGGAAGCCAGAGTGTGAGCAGTAGACAAAGTATACCGGATGCCGAGGACGAACAACGAACAGCGGAGCACGGGAGCAGGTGGTGCGGCACGCGCTCGGCGCCCTCGCGGGGCTTCGGGACAGCTTGCTGGTAGTGAAGGGTATTGGAACCGTCTCTCAACAGAAGTAGTAGTGAAGGAGAGCGAGGGGGGCGCTGCATAGGCTTGGTATGTGGTGATGAAGGGATGTGCGAGCACGGTGTGAGTGGGGACGCCACATGTCAGCATCGTAGAGGGGGAGGAGGATGGCGGGGTTGTCGAAAATGCTGAAGGCGGATGCGCGTACCCAAGATGGGTGAGCGGGGTGCTGGATGGTGTCGGGGTGCTCGTCGGGCCTTATTCTCCACCGCGCGCTGAGGAAAGAGGGTGAAGGGTGATGGCGACGCGACGGAGACGGTGATGATGGAGGCGCGAGATGGGCAACGCAGGCGCATTGCGTACTGCGGAGATATGATGCCGTGGACAGGGCAAGCATGCACGGTGTCGAGCGCGTGGGAGCGGTGTCGGTTTGAAAGGCGTATCAGCGCAGGTAGGAGGTCTGGCTCGTCGTGGAGACTGCAGATGTGTCTCGGAGTCGAGCGGCATCGTACATGCAGTCGGTGCCGATGCAAGATACGTGCTTGCAGAACGGGGCAGATGGGCGGCGTGGACGCGCGAGGGTTGGAGGGTGCCAGCGGGGCCTAAGATACTAAGAAATCGTTAGCAGATTTCGACTTGACAAGCAGGGGACAAGGAAGGAGTGGAAGGGAGAGGATAAGGGAAGGGGGAGGAGGAGGAAATGGGAGAGATAGGCAATTGAGCAAACGAAATGACGACGTACAGTGATTCGATCCCCCAAACCACCTCGTCGCTCGTAGCCCTTTACTGCGGAATGAAGGGGAAGAGGAGCGTCCTCCGCGTGTGGATCGTACTTCTGTCCGAGGGAGGCAAGATATCAGATCTGAGTGGAAGGTTGAAGAAGGAAAAAAGACGTACCATCGATAACAGATGGGTGCCGCTGATCAGGAGGACAGGCGTGCAGGCGAGAGGGAAGCAGGGAGGACCAAGGATAGGTGGAGTACACCGCGCACGAGCAGCCGGAGGGGCATGGGAGGGAGGGCATGAGCGGAAGTGAATTGGCGGGTGCAGGCTGGGCTCGATGGACAACACGAGGAATCGGGAGGCAGGGGGAAAGCGTAGACTATGAGACGGCAATGGGCAGAGCCGGCTCAGAGACAAGGATCAGTGCACTGAGGAGGGCTGGGTAAGGATACAATACAAGGCGAGGTGACGCCGCTGGCTTGGGGAACCGAAATTGGCCGTTGAATAGACGGAAAAGAGGATTGAGGAAAGGGACAAGCTGGTTTAAGCAAGCGTCAGGCGTAAGTCGTCGGACGCGGCGGGCATGGAGAATGGGGGCAAGTGTTGTCGTCGAGAGAAGGCATGGCATGGCGTGGCGTGGGCATGGACAGATGGATGATCAGGGGAAGCGGGCTAAGCCAACGGGGTTGGCATGGCTTGAGGGAAGTTGATCGAGCGGCGATAGTAGTCCAAGTAAACTAGGGAGAGGGCAGCAGTGGTGGAAGAGTGTGGCGGAGACATGTCTATGACGTTTCGGAGCCGAGGGGGCGGTAACACAACATGCGCAAACGATGTGTCGCGTCTTCGCATTGATGGCGCGACGGGGCAGCGGTGAAGGTGGGAGCGTTCGACACGGAGTGGAAGCGGCCGGGTGTGGCGGAGCAAAGCCGAAAAGGTGCTCCAAATGAGTGCTCCAGGTAAGTGGGAGGTGCGCCAAAGAGAGTGGCGGTAAAACCCTGAGACGGGGCCTGCCGGGCCGGGAGGGGTGCTCCAATGGAGTGGGAGCTGCGCCGGAGAAGGGGAGGGTAATGGAGCACGTCGAAGAGATGCTCCAATCAAGTGGGAGGTGCGCCAAGAGAGTGGCGGCCACCCTCGTGATGCGGCACCGGCGGAATACGGGGGCGGAAAGAGGCATTGTATGTGGGCGATAATTGGGCTACAAAGTGCTAGAAGTAAGTTCGAGGTGCGGGGATGGATCGATGGACACCCAATGACGCGATGGACACTTATAACTGATGGCACGATCGCCACTTTGATGTGGTGATGCAGTCGGTTTTGATGGCGCGATTCATTGTGTGCGCCGTCGAGGTGGAGGGCGTGCACCCTGCAGATTAAAAAATTCATAACTCTATGGGCTGCTAACATGGAAATATAATTTAATTAGGTCCAGGCAGCTGGGATTCCCCAGAATCAGATGTGCCCCAAAACCGCGGCGGTACCACAAAAAAGGTACCGAGTGTCTGGGATATTCGGTGAATTTTTTATTTTTGCGCAATCCCACGATGTAAGAGCTGTGGGTGGTGCAATACCAGTGTGCTTGACCTGGAAGTTGGTCAGAGGGGGCTCATCCATATGAGGAATGATTACCCCCCCTTTTCTGGGGTCAAATCGGACGGGAACAAAGATTTCGGCTTGAAAAATCACGGAGGGCCGTGGTTTGATCAACCTCCACCTGCTATTTATCCAGCCGTGTGGATGTTTGTTTCTGAAGGTTCTGAGCATTCGGAGGGGTAAGCATACTTGGAGGTGCTAGCCAGTCAGAGGTATACACTGAGAGTGCAGAAAAAATCAACCTGATCGGAGCTTTTTTTGTTGGGTTATGAATTTTCCCGACGCCCAGGAAAAAATTGGTCTCGCAGACACTAGTTTTGAATTGAACGAAAATCCTGCCTGAGCTCACAGGTTCACTGATGGTATTGCAAAAGTCAATGCACTGTAGTTTGTAGGCAACATATTCTCATAGGGCTTCGAGGGTGTAGGTAGAAGGCCTATAAAATGATGTATAGCAAATTCCTGGGGCAAAAATCAAGGCGGGATGGCCACAAGATGTGTGTTTAAACAATTGTGGTGATTTAAACTAAGCTGTATGCAGGTTAGAACTGTCTTCAGGACCTTTTCTGCTTCGATTGTGAGGCCGAAATTCGTGAACATTGCTTTTACACAGTATACAAACCTCAATGCCAACTCCCATAAATTTTTGTTGGCCATAAAATACAGTACATTCGATTTTTGGTAGACTATGAGTGGTTTGCAAATTCTCAACCAATAGCTACCTGGATTTCTTCAACTTTTTGATATAATCAATGGGTACGCTTGTAGATTAAATACCCAGCACTTCCGAAAACAATCAGAGAGGAAGTGAGTGAAAGCGATGGCATTTTTGACACCTGGTGCATGTTGTGTCCCAGTCCTATAAGCATGCAAAAAGTATTCCTGATGGCATCAATTGGCGCGCAGATATGTAGCGCACCACTGCCACAGAATGATTGCATCATTTTGGGTGAAGATACCTTCGGCATAATGATCCCATCATTTGGGCTGCAGAAATGCAGGATATCACTGCCACATAATGATCACATCATTTTCCGTGCATGTGGGTAAATGAAGGGTGGTTAAGGCCGTTCTGACAACACCCACAGTGCTAAAGCTGATATGCTATCTCAATGTGTATTCACAAAGGCTCCAAAATAGGGGACCCTACATAGATTATTCCATAGATATTACCAGCATTGAATCCATAGCGCTGAGTGCATTCATTACAAGCATGCAAAAAACTATTCTAGATCACATGAATTGGCATGCAGAAATACATTATATTACGGCCACGATTTCTGTAGGGTGTCAAAAAGGACAGAATTTTTATAACAGTCATAGAACCCGAAGGGTACAGGTGGTATGATATCAATGGTCAGTAGCAATGACTGTGCTCTTGGAGTCTGTGGTCTTGTTCACCGTGGCCTGAATGCTTGAGAAAAAATGATGGAAATGTAAAAGATGTCCCCCACCTGCTCCTCATCAGGATAACCCAGCTCATACGGTGGCCAGTCATCATCAGTGTCATCGTCCTCGGTGGTCACAGGCAAATTGTTGATCTCTTGCTCTGTCTGTGAAACACAAACAGACTGTGTATAATTCTCAGTGAAGAACATTAAGTGGAGGTCTTGAAACTGACATTCAAGGGAGTTTTGAAGGCCATGTTGCGAACAAGAGGTGGGTGATCACTGCTTTATATCCGATTAAGTGATCAGGAGCAGAATGAATTATGGCAAGATTTGGTGATGAAGGAATGTATCAAAGCTGGAAAGTCATTATAAACCTTTGCTAAACCTGTGCTAAAGCTGTGTAAAGCTGTGCTCGGCTAAGTCAGTTGCTAGGGCAATTGACAAAGACATATAGTTAGTCATCTGAAGTAAAGCTAGGTGCATTTTTATCCCATGTGTACGGAATTCTGAAATGGCCTGTGGTCGGTGCATTTTGGTTTGGAGGGTTTTGCAGATTTGGAGCATTAGCCTGGTTTGGCACCGCCCCTCCTCCTGCTCCCCCTGGGTTCAACTGAGTTCCCATGAATGTATTGATAGCGGATTGAAAGGTAGTGTTTGAAATTAACGAAGGAAGAACTATTTCGTCTTCTCCAGCAGATTCGGGTGAAGTACCAGGTTGACTAAGTTCTTCTACAATTTTTGCGTAATTCGAATTCAAGCTTCGGTGAGCTGCAGATCGAGTTGTGGTCCGGTTTTTAGCCTTTTCACGTGCTCTTTCAGCAGGTGATGGTCCTTTTCGCTTGCTAGGTAGTAGGGGAAGTTCCTTTGGAGTGCCGAAGCCCTTAGATTTCCTTCTTTCCGACCTCCTTGGTTTTACGAATGGAGTCTCAACCGATTCTGAATCTTCCTCGCTAAGATTCGGATTGCCCGCAGATGCAGAAGTTCCGGCTCGAGGCTGTCTCGTGCCGAAGGGTAGAATTTTTCCGTGGAGCTAAAGGCTCAACAACAGATGACTTCAAAGAAGTCCTTCACAGTGTATCCGGGGATAACAAAGTGGTATAACTTGGTTCCTTAGACTTTTATCAAGTCTAGAAATGCGTGATTGAACCGTTCCTGAATTCAATACAACACAAGACAACTATTTCAAAGAAATAGCTCAACTGATCCCCTCGCGGTGGGCTCCAGATGAAACGCTGACTATCTGAACAAGCGTGAAATGTAGTAAAATGTAAATCAGCGCTTAGAGCACTAATAACACAAAACCAACACTGAACACAAATCCAAACAATAAACGGTGCGAGTACGGGGATCGGACCAAGTATTAGGTCTCTGGTTGTGCTAGATATAAGTAATAGCTATTTACGCGTAAATACTGATATGATTCAATTAGCCGATCTAGTGACTCAGATGAGGTCTAGAAGGTGCCAAGAGGTGCTTTTATCTCGTGGGGTGGGTGGATTAGTCCTTAGACGTTGTTATCCTTTCAGTGTTCTCGGTCCCTTATGATTCTGTTCCTTGTTCTATCAAGTCCGTTTGCCTAAATCCTTATGAAACCCTTGCAAAACCCTTATGAAACCCTTATGAGTCTGTTCCGTGTTCTGTTTCCTTAAGATTCTAGCGCGAGATGTGATCCAACAACCAACAATATATTGACCGAAATAACTAAAAGAACTTTACAAGTTCCAAGAGGTACTCCGAATGAATACAAGGCCTCCCAAGCGACAATACCAGCAGTCTAGCAAGAAGGGGTGAATTCACTGCCTTCCCTCTCTGAACCTGTCTGTATTTATACAAACGAGTGACACAATATGCAGGACTAATAAAATATAAATAGTACATGAATAATTAGCAATGAGCACGCAATGAATACAAACAGATAAATAAACGGTTAAATAGATACTTTGTTCCGAGACCTATGTTCTGATTTGATTCTAATCCCAGAGATGGCATCATATTATGATGTGGATTTTACCCATGTCTAGCCCTCTCTGCAGAACCACGGTTAAATGGTCATATAGTATGACTTGTGGTGCAGGAAAACGGATAAACTACTCCAACACATGAATGATGGAGTTAGTGGATCAATCTTCCCTAGGCAACAACTGCGCTACCCAATCCAGACCTCGGTCCAAGTGTCGAATATCAAACATGCCATGGATTGATCCGTCGTCTACTGCCGGACTGTTCGGGCCGTGTTCCTCTCTCAGCGAAGGTTCCCTTGTTCGTTGCTTCCCAACCTTACTAGTGTACTTTCCAGGTGTAATTTGTAGTCAGAATGGATGGTGTGTGTATATCCTTGGTATAACACTTTATCTCTGTCCCAATTCGATCGAATGGTTGGACTTTGAATTAGGCGTAAATACATAGCAGCTCCCCAGGCCGTTGACCCTCGTGGTATCGGTGACCTGACAAGTCTTTACTATGTAACTAGAGGCGCAGTGCTTTTAGCCAACAGATCGGACCTCTCTATGGCTCTTTATGGGCAAGATATAGATAAGCTCTGGTTCCACTTTAGTAAGTGGAACAAGGACGCAGAAATTGGTAAATTTCAGGCTTGGCCATTTTGCATGCTTATCAACGTCGTCAATCACGCCAAGCTGTATCAAATTTGGTTTACAAGGGCATGTCATCATCCTCTACAACCTACAAGTGAGTCCTGAGAGACAAACTTCACAGATAGCCTGCTGGCACCCAAGTGGCCAACTAACTAACTAAGGGGTCTCAAATAGTAAGTACGTGGTAGCAATGGGAAATTTGAACCGGCACCCCTGGTCGTGGCAAGATTTTTGAAACCTAAACCTTTGGGTGGTCGAGGTTGGCTATGACTGTTTTCTGATTCAAGGATGGTAAGCTCTACTTCAGCGCGATGGGTACGGCATCCAAAGGTTGAGGAAAAACAAAAGTCGTATTTCAGGACCTCATAGCCTCGTTAGCGTGGATGCGGTAGAATGGAGAAATAAGAGATAACACAGCAGAAACACATTCCATCCCTCCCGAGGCAACGCTGTAATGGAGTGGTAGTTGACATGCATTATGCGTGATCAGGCAGTATCAACGAGAGCACTTGGACAGGCTGTACAAGGCATTGGTTCTATTGAAATTTTAGTAATGAGTTCAAGGGGAGAAATTGCATCATGTTGATGAGATATGGTGCACCCCAATGTCCTGGCAAACTTGAACCCCTCATACTACTGTGTTGCTATGTAACCACAACTCCGCCCGTGAATCCTTATTATCCTTCGGGATTCACAGCTGAAATTCCCTCAGCTTCTGTGAATTCTTACAGCTCACCCAGGCCGCATCGATTTCGAGAGGGCTTGATCTCCTTCATTCAACTCGGGGCTTCTCGGGCCTGACCATGCAATTGTATTCACAGATCTTCGCACGGTTTGAGAATTCATGGCTTACGGGCTATGGAAATATACACTGGGTCGCACCGCCGCGGTACTTCTCAATTTTTAGAAAAACCCAGAGGCAATGGACGGTAACTTCTCGAATTTTGAATTGGACTTGATTTCCATGGGCAATCGGACATAGAAATCAGACCGGGAACTCTTTTGAGGATTGGTTCGCTATGCTTTGCAGCGGCTCCACAAGATAGCGGTCCCTACAAGGGCCTGTCTCATTTCGCAGTATATGAAGCTTGGGCCATCATTACTGCTGTAGGAGGTGTTGTGCCGCAGTCCATATGCCGGCCAGCAAGTTCTCATTCTCATGATAGTCTACTCAGACCTTCAATTTTCCAGCTCAGCCTGTATTTCCTGTGGAACTGAACCTACGAGCGCGCGAGAAGCACATGAACACCAGTGATAGTAGAACGAAAGCGAGGCGGAGCTAAGACAAAATCAATAAACATCCCAACTTGCAGGCGGGAGATTTCAGACTTCAAAGCCAAAGTCATTTGGTGCAAGCACCTCACCCTGCGCAAGTCTGCGCAACGGCAGGAAAGGTTCGTGCAGGAGGGCAACAGAAAGGTCAAGAGCACAGCAATACACACAATATTCACTGCATTCAGCCGCCAACTGGCCGAACGATGAGTTTAAATACCCTCTTCGTGCTTAACCGAAGGTCTAGCCCCAGCTAAGTAACCGAAACACCGACAACCCCGCCATTCCAAGGGCTTGCTAAGTCGGTCACGAGACCGATTAAAACCGAAGCTGCCGGCCAGCGAAACCCTCGGCAATCTGAGGTCATTTCCGGCGAAATGAAACCCTTGAAATGACCTATTTTTCCTTGGAATGGCGGGGTTGCCCTACCGTGCGGCTTGCATGCTGAATCACGGCCCAGGCCATGAGCGTTGATGCGAGGTGCACCGCCACATTAAGACCCGGTGTGCTTGTGGCCGTCCGGGACGCCCATCATTCAAGATTGATGGGTGATTTGGTAAAGCAACCCCGCCCATGCCAAGCCCTCCCTCCGCGCCGTGCAGAATGAACCACCCTGCCATTGCCTGGCAGCTGCTATGTGATACAGGCAAGCAAAATCGATACCCCTCTCTATGCGGGGCATCCTGGACGGCCAAAATGAACCTTGTTTTGAAATACTTCCCCCTTTTCCGATCAAATGTTTCCCTGTTCAACACCCTCCCCCCCAAAAAAAAATGAACCCTTCTTTGTGTATAAGATGGCTCAAATCCTGACTTCCGGGAGAGAAGACGACAACTCTGTATGTACAGCTCGAACATCTTTCCAATTAATCTTTTCTTTTCGTTTATTTCAATGTTGATTTGTTTCAATGTCGGTAACTGCTTGGCAACGAATTGATCGGCATCATGATTGATCGAGTTTACCGACACCCACCCATGAATATAAGACGAGGGGCTCAACCCTCTGTCCACCCCAAATCCCCCCTCCCAGTGGCGCACCATGGCCCCAAGGGTATGAGGTGATTCAATTGTCTGACTGTGCGACTCACATGTGTCGGCTCTAGATGGCGTCACGCATTAGGACTAATATGCTCATTTACCTGGCCATGAAATTCCCGGCCTTGTTCCAAAACGTCCGACGCCTAGACATATCTCTCCCCGACCGTCCCGAGCTGATCGAGGTCCCCTCCAAGATGCTCCCGGGTGGTGGGCGTACGCAGAGGCCACCGACGGCATTACCTCCGCAGAGCTGGGGACGCTGCAAAAATGGACCCGTGACCTGGTTGCCAAAATGAAAATCAACAAAAAAGAAGGGGAGAGGATGAAGTGGACGGGGATAATTCCCAAGTTTGGCGGCCAGTGGGGTGTCCTGGCTTTCAAATGGGATCGCGAGGTGGGTAAATGATTCATAAGCTGCGACCTGAAACACAAGTTTTCATAGGTTGAAGACGTCTTACAAAAACTGGAGCTCACCGTCACCCACATGTGGTACAAAGCGAGCGCTGATGAGTATGACGATGCAGGGATGCCTCCTTACACTTTATGGCAAACCCATTACGGGATCATCTTCGACGAGTTATTCCCGGATTCCGACCTCAAAACCGGTAGCGGTAACTTCAATACCGCGTTGACGGACTGGTTTGGGCACTGGCTCATCGAACATATCCACAACACCCGCAAGGTGAAAAATCGCGTGAGCAAAGCGCTAGCAACATGTGATCTCAGACATCCTCGCGCCAAATTTCTGGCAGAACCAGGCCCTTGATCTTGGGGCTCTTGATATCAGAACCCTCATATCACTCAGCGCGCAGCTTGGGAAGTGGACTTCCGCTTTGCAATGGACGCTAACGAAGGAGGATGAGGATTTTATGAAAGACATTGGGGATATCACTGACGAGGCAACCGATGAAGAGATGAAGGCTTATTGGCGGAGACTCTCTGACACTGCAAAGAAGATCCAATGGGCAGGTTGGACTTACGGCCAAGTCGAAGTCCTCATCAACATCACACGCAAAGAACCGCGTGAAATTGACCTGAACGCCGTGTCAAATAACGCGCTCAAGGCTGCCAGTGAGTGATAATTGCTGTGCAGATATGATACTGAAGGATCCCCTAGTTAAGAATGGCCGTCGTCTAGGATCCTTGAGAGTCAAAACTCTGACGACTTTGAAAATCCGGGAAGCCACCCCAGAACAGATCGACGAGTTTGACCAAAATCTAGCGGCCAACCTCCAGACTTGGCTCGGTACCGATGTCGACATCTCTGCCAGCCTCCTCCAGAATCTCTTGAACTCCGAGGATGATGACCCTGACGTCGAAAAATGGCGACAGGAGATGTTCATGTCGGGAGAAGACCTGGGTGTGGAGGAGGAAAAGGATCTGACACCCGAACAACTCTACAAAATGCTTGGTTGGAACCCTGAAACAGGACTTCCTGCTGCGTTTCGCCGATTTACACCCTCGGATCCTACTTCTGCCCCACCCCCAAACCACCCCCCAGACCAGCCGTATGAGGGAGCTCGTGTAATATATGTACCATTAATGTAATTGCTGCAGCAATTACTGAAAAAGCCATTGCATTATCTGCAGGGTTTTACTGCCAGTAATATAACCGTGTAATGCAATACCCTGGCAAAACTGGGTTTGACATTAATGCAAGAAAATGATAAAAGTGCAACTCCAGGGATCGAACCCAGGACCACCAGATTACCAAGCACAGTTAATTCCCATGCACTAACCATTGTGCTAAATAGCCATACTATATATTTTTGTTACCCTGGCTAGGGTAAGGTACCCTTACCCTACCCAGGGTTAGCTAATGCCCAGACCTAGGGCAGGCAAGCTGCCCTAGGTCTTCGAAATTGTTTGTTTATGCTTATTATGTATTTTGGGGCTGTTTCTAACCCTAACCTAACCCTAACCAACCCTAACCATCAAATGCTGACAAATATCCTCAACCACAAAACTGAATGTACCTGTGGCCTAACCTCTAACCAACCCTAACCTCTAACCTCTAACCTCTAACACTAACCTGCCAACCCTAACCAGGCCCTTAAGGCAGGGCCAGAGAGGGGGAACATGCTTATTCTGTTTGGGGCCCACATGATATGTCCCCATCATTTTGCTTATTGCTGTCTCCCTTATAGCCTAGCTGGTTAAGGTACTTCCTTAGTTTGGTTTGCTTATGTAATCTTTTGTTTTGGTTCAAACCCCGATGCTGCCATTTTCTTGCCTTAAAATCAGAAAATGAGTTTCGCCAGGATATTGCATTACACGGTTATATTACTGCCAGTAAAAAGTTGGAGTTATTGCAATGGCTTTTTCAGTAGTTGGTGGGCTAATGCATTATCGACACATCCATTGGTGGGAGCTCAAGAAACCAAGCTTCACTGGCACCAAGCAGTCGGTGTAACGGCCACGCTTCACAAGGTCTCCAAACCACCACAGGAGCGTAGCTCGAGGCTTCCCGCAAATGCCTCGGACGCAGACAAGCTGCTGGCATGGAGAGCCATCAAAGAAGGGTGGACCCTCTTTCGAGGCGTTTGTTTAGCCGATGCCGTGGGCACGGGCAAAACAGCCCAGATGCTCGCTCTCGTTGGGACACTGATCCAATTATACGACTTCCAGGAGTCAAGCGGCAAAACCTTGCCACGGGAAAAATGGCCGGCCGCGCTTCGTTTCCGTGAGTCGGTTGCAATTCTCGTATGAATGTGTCTGATTGCCTTAGACAATTCCTTCTGCGGCCTGGAGGACAGGATCCCCAATGCTGCACACCTCTTCCTCGTACCCGCCAGTATCGTACCACAGTTCGTCGGAGAAGTTCAGCGTTTCTTTGAAGATGGTGCCGTGGATATTTTCACGATTGGTACTGCTGCCAAGGGGTGGAAGACTGATTGGGAGCGGTTTGAAAAGAGCAAGCAGAAGCCCATTCGACGCATCGCGATCATCGGACACCCAGTAGGTTGATTTCGGTTTCCAAACATCATGACTGACGTATTTACCAACAGACTCTCCGCAACGCCATGAACGTTGCCGGGATTTCATACAATACAAAAAACCGCACTGTCTCTATTCCCTTCCAGGGGCTACTAGATAAACATGGGCCCTTCAACAGGGATTGGTTATCAATCCAATGTGATGAGGTGCATGACGCGAGCACCGGGGGGAAACTATATGGCGCGATTCAGGTTGTTTTCGAGTCGGGCCTGGTTCGAGTGGTGGCCACGGCCACACCAATGTACCAAAACATCCGGGTAAGTTTGACGGACATTGCTCGCAGAAGGAACTCAAATATTTACCTCCCAGGATCTCTTCCATGTGATCACACTTTTGCATTCGATTCCACCCGACAAGGAACATACACTTTTAGAAACGATCTCCGACTACACCAGGCTTAAGAACAAGACCCGGAAGGAAGACGTCAACAACCTCACCGGTTTGTTTGAAACAGGAAACATCAATGAAGACGCAATGTCACAGTCTTCGACGCAGCGGTTTGCCAACCTTCTGACGGAGGTCTTCAAATCCCATGCGATGGGCCTCGTAATTCGTCGCACCGCCGAGTCAAAACCGTATGACGGACTTCCGATCAGTGAGGACTTGCCTCCATGCACCCAGGTGCATGTGAAGGTGACATTAACGCCGTCCGAGTTGGATAAGGCTAATGCCGTGGTGACGGAAAAAGAAGTCGGGGAGGCGGTGAAGGATACTGATCGAGGGGTAGGTGTGCACCGGGCGTCCAGGATGGCCCCCACTGACTGTACGCACAGAATTTCTTCCTCAACGCCAGGAAGGAGACCACATTCTCCGGCGCGTCAGAGTTGTCGATGCAAGAGTTGTCAGCCTCTGAATTTTCGAGCCTTGACGAACTTGAATGCCACCACGTGCACGAAATTCAAATCCATGCTGCGCTTGATCGAGGCGCTCTTGACCAAGGGCTCTGACCATTTTTTCAGGGAGGACGAGATCGGACTTGACGGCCTGGTCAAACAAGACAGCGATATGGGGCTGGAAATTGACCCAGATTACATGTTCGAGAAGATCGTCGAAGCTGACATGAACAGCCTCGACAAGAAGATACTCGTCCACACGGAATTCGCCTTCCTCCATAAATGAATCGTCAGCATACGTAGTCACGAGCATGGCCTTCACTCACAGAGCTCAACATCACATACGTAGGCCCTGAAGTTTAGGGTATACAAGCCAATTTCGGGTACATCGGGTTCAGCGACCTCCAGAGCAAAAGACCTAGACAAATTCCGCTGTTCAGCTGAGATCCGCGTGCTAGTGATTAGCAATGTCGGAGCGTCTGGCTTAAACATCGCGTTTTGCAGCAGCCTCATTCTTTATGTGAGTCCCAGTCTTGATTCCAAACACCACTGATTGTAGTAGGATGCTGGCTGGTCAAAGATGCACTCCGACCAGATCATCGGCCGGATCAACCGTCGAGGTCAAAAGCAACAGACCGCGGTCTACCAGCTGGCAGCCGATCTGACCATCGACATGATAATGCTGGCTAACGGGCGGAACAAGGGCAGCACCCTCAAGTATTTCCTGACCTCTAATCGGACCGACGGTGAGTGCCTATGTTTTAAATCAAAAGAAGATAATCCCAACTTGTCACGGGCAGTCGCCTGGAAGTTTCTCAATAACCAGGCGGACGAAACATCGACATATGAGCACTATGAGACTGAGTACAACCTCACGAAGTCTCAGCTCATCGAGCTTGAGAAGATGGGAAAGTTCAAGGGATTCAAACTGCCTGGTAATGGTAAGGCGGAGGACAAGGGCGATTCCGAACTGAAGACGAAGAACAAGAGCAAGCCGCCGAAAGGAAAGGAGTCAAAAAAGGTAAAGGAGCCGAAAAAGGCAAAGGGGAAAACGGTGTCCGAGGAACCCATCGATCCAGCGGTCGGTGGCAAGGGAACAACCTCCAGAGAGAAGGCCAAGAAGCTGCTGAACCCCAAGCTCGACATCAGCGCCAATAATCGCGCCCCCCACACTCCTCCTGCATCGAAAACGGGACCGCCAATGGACGTTGGCCCCCTTGACGCTAACGCCAATCGCGCCCCCCACACCCCTCCTGCACCACAAACGGAATCGTCGGTGGACGTTGACATCGTTGACGCATGCGCCAATCTCGGAACCACCCCTCCTCCTGCGTCGCCAAACGAATCGTCGATGGACGTTGATCTTGACCTTGAGAATCCTGATCCGGTGAACCCGAACACATTATTAGGAGGTTTCGCAGCTAACTATTTTGCCAGGATGGTCTTGAAAAGCCGACGTCCGGGGCCAAAACGACGAAGAAGAAGGGGAAGAAAGGCAGGGACCGGCTGAACCCCCAGTTTGACATCAACACCAATCGCGCACGCCCTGCCTCTCCTGCAGCGTCGGATTCTGTGAATGAATCTGAGTCTGACCAGTCGGTGATCCGAAGCACATTTTCAGGTGTATTTGAGCGGCTAATGACCTTGCCAGGCGACGTTGAATAACTCGAGCGGCACGGGATCTCGACGTCGTGTAAGAGACTTTCAGGACGAAGATACCAACAATGACCGCAAAAAACCTCGACTTGAACTTGAGAGCGGGGAAGGGGGCCATCAAGCCGCAACTTACAACCACAGGCGTGTGCCCGGGAAGTCGGTAGGCACAGTCTCGGGCGCGAAAGTGTCGGGGTTAGGCTCTTCTCGTGGTCGGCGCTAGAAGGCTCGGGCTTCCCATCGAATGTCTAAAGCAAGCTTAGTCTTTTTTTTGGAAATCCATTATCGCGATATCGTATCATAATTATATGCAGACCCTAGTGCAATTGTGATGTCTTTGGTTCTCGGAGAAAGTTCATGCTCCCCACTTTCGAGGAGCGCTTGCGCAGAAGATTTTGAAGTGGGGATGTCGTCCAAACGTGGGGCACCTCGACCCGGTGGCCCGTTTGTAATTGAGAGTTGTACACTGTGTCACTGCCAAACCAGAATGAAAAGCCGTAAAGCGGAAACGTGAACTGTCGTGTCGAGAAGCGCCGAGTCTGAGGTAGATGAAAAAGTGGTTTGGAGGTCGCGTTCGGGCCACTGATCGGGGAGAGAAAACAATGTAGGGTGCCAGATGGAGAAGAAAAAGGAGGGAGAAGATGAGGACTAGAGGCCGAGAAGAGGGTTGAGTGAGTCTTGAAGTGAAGAGACATGATCGGACCACTCTTCCAAACCGCGTGCAACACTACGTCCGAGTTGTGGAAAGGAATTGTTGGGCAGATGGATCCCTGGAGCGCAGGCTGTCCTCCAAGACGTCGGTAGTGACGTTGATCCCTGGGAAGAGAACGCACGGGATGGTGCCAGAAGAGGAAGGGAGACGTGAAGATCAGCTCTGATTGACAGGCACTGCCACTGATCTCTCGCGCTGCCGTCACTGTCATCTCAGTCCTCTGCGCAAAAAAAGACCAGACCTCTATGCGATCTGGATGCCTAGGATGCTCGGCGATGACGTGTCGGCCTACTATATTCACTTTGTCGTGTCCCGCCCTCTCTGCGGCGCAACGCTTAGTTCTATCGTCCACGGCAACAGTCCACCTGCGTTCTCCTAAGTAGCTCCGGGATGACTATCCTCCGCCGCCCCACACTGCCCCAATCCTCTGTGCTTTCAACCCAGGACATGATATCCGCGCTCCTTGGCGCGCTCCTGTTGGCCATCCCCACCCTCAGTCCCACGTCTACTCCCCGACACGCATCTCCCGTGCCACTCATTTCTTCCCTTCCCCAAAATATTCTCTTGTCCCGTCGTCCACTTTTGGACCTCAATCCCATCGTCCGATTTGTTTTGATGGTATCCGTGTGTGACGTGGTCTCCGAATACGAGTGTATCCATACATCCACTGATCTGGGGGAAGCTGCATGCCAGCCGGTATCTTCCATTGGGCTCTTGCAGGGGAAAGATTTGGACTAGTATGTAGTGGCGCCGAATGGATTCAGATAGGAGCCTCGCTCCTCAGATTCGGCAGACACAGTTTTGCATCGTTTAGACTCACACCCAGGATGGGAACCTTTTAAGGTCGCTTAAAAGACCTATGGAAAGAATGTGTATTCGTAGTCTAATATATCTTGATTGATTTAACGAGATTCAATGAAGTAAGAAAGGATTACAGACACAACTAGAATTCATAGGCCTTTTCGACTTGATTGATTTCTATCTTATTCACCATGTAAGAAAGGTGTCTGAAAAGAACATCAATCAGGTGCCAAATCAACCATATTTGATTTCTGGGGTATCGACGGTACATAAAAGCACATTGTAAAGTACATGTTTTAGGCCAATGAGGGATTTTTGCTATTTGTCCGGCATTTTCCGATCCAATATCAAAAATCCCTCATTGGCCTAAAACATGTACTTTACAATGTGCTTTTATGTACCGTCGATACCCCAGAAATCAAATATGGTTGATTTGGCACCTGATTGATGTTCTTTTCAGACACCTTTCTTACATGGTGAATAAGATAGAAATCAATCAAGTCGAAAAGACCTATGAATTCTAGTTGTGTCTGTAATCCTTTCTTACTTCATTGAATCTCGCTAAATCAATCAAGATATATTAGACTACAAATACACATTCTTTCCATACATCTTTTAAGCGACCTTAAAAGGTTCCCATCCTGGGTGTGACTCTTGCTCCTTGGGGAGCTCGCGTTCGGGGGCATTGTGGTTCTCAGCTCCGGCAGTCCTACGTCGCGTCGAGTCAGTTGGATTAGAGGACATGAGAATGACTGGGGGTTGTCGAAGATCTCAATTTGATAGCTATACACTGTGGAAGCTTCACAGCGGAATCGGACGCGTCGTCGAAGCAGGATGAGATGAAAAGGAAGAGCCGTGCAAGCGTGCATGTGATCGTGAGTAACCCTAACCCTACCTTGCCTTCTACCACCATCGTCGCCGATAATGAGGTCAATGTTTCTCTTCCTTCGGCCATTCTACAACTTAACTACTCTAGGAGCACCCGCTAGGACACTTCCCCGTGCCCCACCGTCGATATTGTACCGACTCCTCCTCACTTACGACCGCTAATTCGATCCTCAATGGCCTCACAAACGGAGCTCTGACCGCCTGCATCAGGAAAAATCTTCTGGAAAGTTGTTCCCCAGTTAAATATGTTATGAGTTATAGTACTGTGTAGAAGACAGAGACAACCCTGTAGTCCTCGTAGCTCACATAGGCCCCGTATCACCAGGTCATTTGTATGTAGCGCATCATTGATCTGAGTGGCCGCTGTGTCGGACCATATGTCCTTGAGCCAAAACTATGGCACTCTACTGGGAAAAGCTCTATCTGTCAGATTCTGAGTGATCCTGTTGGCATCCATTTTCGAATTCCACTGAGAAGAACTTTGGACATTCAAGATTTGTGACATGACCATCCAGTGGACATTTACGAGATCTACAGGCCATAAACTCGAGGCTTGTTGGCATTTCTGGCCAGATGTCGCCCGGCGGCTTGCCATCCGTATGTAAAGGCTGTGGCTGTGGAAATTTGGTGGAATCGGCAACTTGCGGCAACTTGGTATTCTGTTCAAGTCAAACTCCGATCAATCACGCAAGATGGCGTGATCGATGGTTCGTTTTGATGGGTCGTCACTCTCTCTTTCCCTCCATCTCGTCCACTTCCCTCCCTTCTCAACCACTCCCCCATTGCTTCCAGAATTGCCTTAAATGTTGTCTTCTCCTTCTGGATTGCCCTCTCCAAATTGCCAAGAAGTCATTGAGCTCTCAGACGAAGCCTCAGCCTCGCGCAGATACTGGGACGGCATCTGCGTGGCCCTGCCGCTCGGAGTCAGCTTCGAAAATGCGGTCTGCACGCCCACTCAATATTACTCAACACCCACTTCTTCTGCGCCGAGCACGTGTCGGGCTAAACTAATTCACATTCAAAGTGACTTACTCCCTCGAGCGCGGGTCTTCAACTTCAAGTTCGTCCGACCACGTCCCTAGTCACCCCTAACTCCCAAACGACCATTGTCAGCACCCAATCCACGCCCAATATGCCACACCCTTCTCCTCGCCCCAGATCGGGGTGATAAGCCTGACACGCCGTCAGTCTACTCTCATTGTGCCCGCTCTAGCACCCAATTCCAAGCACGAGTGCATCCCCTCCTCCCCCCCCCCTTCGCGACTTACGGTTTGTCCTCCTCCGCCCCTTGGTCTTCCTTCCCTGAGGATTATTGAAGCTCTTCGCATCCCGTCTGTTGACGCTGTCTATCTCAAACACCAGGCCGCTTATTACTTGTAGTGCGTCCTACACGCCCTGACGCCCCTGCTCGTTGCTGATGACCTTCTAGTAGGGCTGCGAATGTATTACGCTGCCGGACCTCCCACCGCTAGATTTTGCGAGTCCGTGGACGACGCGGGGCATCATCTCGCGCGCAACTTATCCGAATCTCTGGGTGCCCCATACTCTCCTAGATCCAACTATTGCTCTGGCAGAATCTTCCCTTTGGTGCCGCATGCAAGTGCTGTGTGCCCGTCCTTCGCAAGGTCCGTTTCTCATCAAAATGGTTCGTATATTGATTGATGTGAGCTTTAGGCGAGCACAGCTGCTTGGGTAGCATGAGGTGAGTGAATTGCTTGTTTTGCTCATTTGTTTTTCTCATACTTCCTCAGGTGCACGAGGCCTCAATCGTCCAGTTCCGTCTAGACTGACAGCTGACCCACTTCACCCACTGTTAGTATCGCGTAGAGGTGGGAGGATGTAGCATGATTGATCTGCTGGTATGTATTCCACTCTCTCTCGATGTTCAGGATGTAACCGGTTGTCGTCTCCTGTAGCCACCGCTTAGACGTGCAGCCCATTGCGGCAGTTACCACCAATACTCTCGGCTTGCAATGGTGACGAGGATGGGGCACATTTCGCGCCGTACTTTGTTTTAATCGTTAACAATACAATTTTATTTTCCTACCTCTTTTTGGGATCGCGATGGATAATCTGGAGTACTACAAAGTGATATGGGGCCAACATGATGACGGGGATATGAAGATATGTACACGATGGGTGCCACTATATTAACAGACATAGCATGTGATAGTTGTGGCAGAGAACTACAGCGTGCTATATAATGGGGGGTAAACGACAGCCCTACCCGTGCTATGCGCACTACATCACACACCATAGTCGTTGAGATTTTTCCTGATGTGACATGCAGCCTCAATAGCTTATTGGAACGCAGCCCTACTCTTTTAGTGAGTTTACTGACCCATCCGGGGCCTTGGAAGTGCACTAAGACTTATACGGACAGACTTGAGGGGCTGGGTCAGTGGAGAGGTGCGTGTCGTCCCCTTTCCTCTTCCTTTCTGCTAAATACTCATACAGTCCTTCCTAAAAGCTCCCATATCCGTCATGTACGTCGCCGCCCATCGTTGCAACTGGCACGTCTTCACGGCCAATAGATCCCCTCTTAAACCCACAGTCGGCACGAACCAAATATCATGAAGGTGTGTTACCATTCGTGTTTAATCTGCATGCTTTCATTTAGTGCATAGGCTCGACCGTTGTGGGCACCGGTGTCAAAGAAGTTCGCGGGTGCGTCCTTGTTTTCCTTTTTTTTCAGACCGTCGTCTCATATCTCTCTCTCACTTACCACCTAAAAGTCCTATCCGCACCCACTCGCGGAGTTACAGCTGCCCGCGGTCGTCGGCGCGCTCGGGGTCACGGTCTGCGTGGGCGGATGACTCATACAGCAGAAGCAGGAGGAGCACGGGCCCGTGCCGATGCTGGGGCTGGATCGGGTTCCCGTCGGGGAAGGGCTTCGGAAGGCCGGGGGAGCGTGGCAGGAGCGGGAGGGGAATGTTGTAGCTGTAGAGCATTGGCCGGCGCTCGCCTAAACAGCCATATTTGAAGCAGACGCGCGCCCGCTCGTGCATGTCGCATGGGTGGGGTGGTCATGGCGCGTCTTCTTTCCCCTCTTACCCCTTCCTTACATCCACTTGCACAGACGAAGACGAAGACAATATTTACCTGAGAGGCAAGACACACACCATGTAGGGCACGCCTGCCGACCCGAGTGTCTGCGCGTCATCGAGGTGCGAAACCCCCCTTTGCGCTAAATTATTGGTCACCCCCACCCCCGCAGGCTCTCTTCGCGAAGGCCGTGTCTCCCGCGCGAGGGACGACAGAGCGCGCTGAGATCTACAAACACGAGGCGTACGTGAAGCGAAATAAGGTGCGCCTCTGCCTCCCTCTTTCGCCGCTCGTCCTGACTGATTCTGTGGCAGGCCGATAAGCTAGACCTTGAAGGGCATGAAAAAGTATGTGGGGGATTGCTGCAGCTGGACTATTACCCTACATATATCGTCGTAGTACTCTGTGAATTGATCTGGATTCGCGAGTATTATAATTGCATGGTTCTTATAATTAAAAGGCCAGCCGATATCCGACCAATATGTGCATAATATTCGGCCAATATTTGGCCAATACAGCCTGTTCGGCCCGAATATTGGCTGATTACGAGTACTTATGTAATAAGTTCTCGTTCTTTTCCAAAAGTTTACATGGCCATTTCAGTAGCTCCGTGAATTATCAGTTACGATTTTATAGTACAATGAAAATAGTGGCTGTGTTGAAGTCTTTTTTAAAGATTTCATCACATTTTTCGTAACAAGTTAGTGGCTGTGGTACCGGCCAATGCCGAGCGTGCTGCTAACGCCCACAGGCGTTGGTTCGAACCCGGGCATTGGATTCTTTTTCCGGTGGCCGTTTTGAAGTTTTTCCTTCCGGGCATGCGAGTAACAAGCAGCCAATGCATATCACCCAAATATCACCTCCCTGGGTCCAGTGTATACCTCCAAAATTTTCTTGCTCAAATGTCTGATCAATGATTGAACAGTGCAAATGTTCAATGCTTTTTGGTTGTTTCTTCTTCCAGGTACAAGGGCCTCAAATTTCGACAGAAACACTGTAGCAAACCTCGAGATGATTCGGAGTACAATCCAGAAACAAAATTCCATGGAAATGTTGAACTGTCAGAAACATTCAACCTTCTTAAACCGCTGATGTGCGAGTTTCTCTCTCTGGTATCAACCAGATTTTTTCCAAGCCCCATCCTGGCTTGCAATCAAACATTTGTGGAATCCAAACCTGGATGTTCTCTGTTACTTTGTTCTTGCTGCCAGATTTTGCATTGTGGGCCATATCCACCTACTACTGTCTTCAATACCCAGGTCCACTGAGGAGGAAAGGACCTAGACATTGGATACTTTTCAGCCAAGTACCCAACTTGAAATGTGCCTTTGTCTGCTGCAGCCACCTATCCGACTCAATTACAAGTCGTGGAGGCTAGCAACTCCTACGTTTCCTTGGAAGTTTGTGGGAGTAACATTTGTTTACCCTGCTCACTACACCTGCAATGGAAATGGAATCCACCAAGCTTATGATTGCCGAGTCCTCTTTCCTTTTTTGAGTGGATATTGCTGGTGAATTATGTACTTGGAGGTCCCTTTGTGCACCATGTGGATTTCAAAACTGAGATGTTTGGAAACTTCCCATCACATGGATATATCATTTTAAAAAAAATAAGTACGAGTTTTGCCGGGCTATGCCACGGCCCACACCCCAAGTCATTATTTGAACAATATCTGACCAATATTCGGCGAATATACCCTCTATTGGCCAGATATTGGCCGCGCGAATTTGCGTTAAAGTCCGGTGAATGCTTGAGCGCCAAGTATCCCTCAGACAACTCCTCGTCGATCGACAGCAGGTCGATCCTATCCAACTGTAAGTAGTATCTTTTTGACGAGGTAAAATTACGTGTTTCAAAAGTATTCATGGCCAATGCACTGAGATAAACATATTGAAAGCCAGATATATCTACATAAAGGCCCTCATTTTCAGCTCCTCCAACGTAGAATACATTTTAAGACCCTCTGCATAACGAATCTGCGCAGCTGCGGGAACCTCGCGCCCCTCCGCCTCCGACATGTTGGCCTTGGCTGCCCCGTTCGTCTTGAAGCCGTTGTTGACGAATCGGAAAACCCCAGCGGAGGTGTATTGCGTGATAGAAAACCTCTTCTCACCTTGCTGGATCGAAACATTGGAGTGGCGGAGGATGGCGGAGGGGATCGCAAATGTGGAGCCACGTGGGAATTCGATGACGAGCCGCAAGTCCCAAAGAATCAAATGGCCGCCTTTGCGATAGTCGTACCAACCAAGGGCGGTGATGAAACACCAGCCCCACGCGAGGTTGAGAAAGTCGAGATGGGGGAAAGTGACGGTCCGAGGGCCGAAGTTGAACGTAACGCATGCAAAGACGCAGGAGAGGAGCGGGACAAGGAGAGGCAGGTCTTCCCCCCACTTGTGCAGCCGTTTCATTGTGCGCAGGTAGTAGCCATATAGTTTTGGTGCATACATTTTAAAGAGTACTGGTAAGTAATTCATGAGATGCGTAATTCAAAAGAAGAACCCTTACCGTTTGCCAAGCCTACAAAGCGAGCGATGAAAGCGTTTAAAAAAAGCGCCGTCAAAATCGCGAGCACGGAGTGGTGAAGTGCGAAAGGCATCGGGTGCTGCTGACCTCCGCCCATACCCGTGCCCATATGCTCCGCGTAGTGCGGGCCTCGGCGGGGACCATCAGGATAATCCTCAACAGACACCTGGTCGTATTCGGGCCCATAAATCAGCTTGGCTGCTTCGTCCATCGCAGTCGACGCCTTGTCGGTAACCGTCTCCCAGTCGTCGGCGCCGCTGGGTCCGCAATTCAGGACGACAATGACGCGGTCATCTGCGTCGACTATAGCCCTGGTGGGTCTGCAACCACATTAAATCAGCTGTGGTGTGAAGAGAGAGCGTTGGACAAACCCTTGCATCTCAGTCCTGATAAGACACATGCCTGGCTGGGCGAGGGCTTCCTCCAGGGGGAAAGCCCGCCTCGGCGGAATTTCGAATATGTCGCCCGCCTCAGCAGATTTAGCAGCGCGTGCGGCCGCGTTCTTCACAGCGCTGTCCTGTCGGCCCATCCACCCTGTCGATGCGACAGGGATGGTATGTGTTTTAAGAGACATGTCCACGGGCACGGCGACGGTGTCCAGGACCCGGTTGAGAGCGCAGGCTTTGAGAGCATGTCCATCGACGGCCTGGATCTGCGCACGCTTCGCATTCCGGTTGGCCTTGTGTTTCCCCGGCCGTTTTATTTTCTTAGCGTTGTGCGGGGAAGTGTTGGAGCCAGAGTCGACGACGCCCTCCTCATTCGCGTCATGTGTCGCTGAAACGAGCGGCTCTGGGATAGAAGAACGCCGGCGTTTTGGCGTCTCGGGGGCAGAATGACGGGGCGACGTAGGCTGGAATCATGAGCCAATGGACATCGGGTTACAGGCATAGAAATCACTCACAGACGTACTGCCTGCCTGGAAGGAGTATGCAGGGTTAGCTGCAGGAAGGGGATCTTCGACCTCGAGTTCGCCGAGCCGTGCAGCATGCTGCGCGAGAAGGTCATTTAGACGGACATTGGTGATTTTAATGGCTGTGGAGAGGTCGACAACCTGGGTTTTTTGGGAGCCCATGGCGGTCCTAGTGTCGAAGTCAGCGGGTTGTTGCAAGGAAGACAAGGCAAGGGGAGGAGTAAAGTGGGGGGGGGGGGTAGCCGCGGGGACTGGCTTCATCCCCGCATGCCACTACACACCGCACTAGTTGACAGGATGCGAGTATGCGCCAAGGTCGGCTGTGCCTCGCATCCTGCTCACTAGCGGAGCCTGTAAGAGGCTTGGTCCCAGCCAGACAGAGAACGACGCGTGAATTCACGCGAAGTTGCTATGCTCCAATAGCGTCTTCTCCCCTCACACGTACTGGGCGACCCCGTCGTCGTGATGTGGTAGAATGGGTGAGTGGCACGCGTCGATGGGATGCATCGGTGGCACACACCCGGCTGATTGGCATAGTTCCATATGGGCGACGTTCTGCAGTGTGGAAAGGACTAGAAGGGGGGGCGGGGGGAACTGGGGGCACTCACTGAGTCTGGGAGAATGGTGGTACGAGAACACGCCGCGAAAATCAGCTTTAGGCCTTTGATGCCGGCGCACTAATTCCACAACCTTCCCCATTAGGTGGGCTGACCGCGATCCGAGTGTTGCGGTTGGTTACATGACATGCCTTTAATGTAGGGACGTGGAGGACTATCGAATCCAACAAATGGAAATGTAAGTCAAAGCATGCAGAGAAAGAGGCGGCAATGCTTTTGAACGTCCGTCTATTTTATTTTTCCATGTCTACTACATTTTTTTGACACAATTTTATTTAATCGGTGTGAGTGAATGAATTTAGAATCAAACCTGGTCACTGCTTCTTATAATTAAACGCGGTCTCTGTCCGTTGTAGAACTAATTATCAATTCCTGATTTTCTGTTACTTATCCAGCTTCGACCTCGCAATTGCTCCACTCTTTGGCAATCTCATGGCTAGCGATGGAATGCACATCTTGCTCTGCATCACCTGCTTTTGTTTCTGGGGGGCTTTGAGGGAAATTGTAACCTCGTTAAGCAGACAAATTCTGGCTTTCGCTGAACTTAGCTTTACAATAAGATCTGTTGTATATTCTTGGATACCTTTATTGTTGCTCGGACAGTCTAACGAGCGACGACCCGAATTCTTCCTGATTTATTTTTGCCTAGCTAGTGCGAGATATAAAAATTCATAACACCTCTTCCCGTCCGTTGACACGACTGCACTGCTGCTTTACTAAGCTAAATAAACACCTTTCCTCCGTTCATCCTCCCGAGCCTCGAACGTGCGGATGGAATCCTAAATTATTTCCATTTACTGGTTCGACATGTCCGAACCACGTTGCAGCACACCCGACCAGTTAGTCGACCCATCGGGGAGCCTCTCACCGAGGTACGCTTGGGGAGCCCTGGACTTGAAGAATTCTTTGCTTATTTTCTCTCGTTGAACAGCGTTGAGCGCTTCCTCAGTGAAGAGAGGAGCCGTGCGGTCCACCCTGGGTGGTGTTGCGAGCGCATCCCGATATCTCTGGTGAGTTGCATCGCGTTGCACAGCTTGCACCGAGGCGCGTTCGTGGCGCTTCTCAGCCTGCTGCCTGACACGCTTCTCGTACAGCGTCTGTTGCCTCTCCTTCATCTTCGAGATCGAGCCGTGACTCCGCGGCCTTCCTGATGTGAATCCATCGCGAGCACCG
Source organism: Mycena maculata (assembly GCA_029448575.1). Classification (NCBI taxonomy): domain Eukaryota; kingdom Fungi; phylum Basidiomycota; class Agaricomycetes; order Agaricales; family Mycenaceae; genus Mycena; species Mycena maculata. The sequence goes on along the minus strand of JARJLG010000290.1, from coordinate 56,575 downwards.
AAGAATGCTGCAATGCAGCCGCATGACAATTTGAAGCGAAATGAGGAGGAGCCAGAGAGTTTCAATATTCGTACCTGGAGTCGACACGAAAACGATGTAAAAGCTTGTGAGCCAAAAAAACATACTCAACATAAACTAAAGGGCGCAAGACCATATTGAAGAAGGCAAGAAGATGGCGGAAAGGAAATTGTGAGTGAATGTTTAGTCCCGCCTTCCGTGGAAATCCCTGGCCATCGAATCCGAGAACATTCTCGGATGAGATAGCTAGGGTACCCAATTCCACAAAGCATATAGATAGACGAGAGGGGGCTTGGATGACGGGCAAAGTACGCACAATTTCCTCCGGGGAAAGAATTGAAAATTGAACCTCCTTCACTTGGTGGATTGGGGCCGCTGAGTCGGCGAACCGGTGGTCAGACATGTCGGAAAAGATAGAAACGAGAGGCGGGGTAGCGTTGCGACGATTTGGATCAGATTGAGGAACAGAATTCGCCCAAGGCCTTAGATCCCGACTCTCACGAGAAGACGTACAGGAAGAAGGTCAAAGGAGGCCGATAATGAGGCCTACGAGTATTAGAGGCCCAGTGGGACAGACTCAGATAGAGGGGAGTACCGCCTTGCGGTACGTGGGCAAGCTTGTTGTGTGAAGCGCCCAGTGATCATGTCATTCATGAGCGCCGTTCGCAGAGCCACTGATCGGCAATTCGGGCCGAATATGGCAAGGTCAAAATTTAAAATATTTCGCAGCTCGACCGTTGACTAACTACACATAGATACCTTCCCTCAACCCCCCTTTCCGTGACCATTATCTTTTTTTTTCTCAAAATGCTACGGCACCTGCGTCGGACTAATGAAATGCCAGCTCCTGCCACTGGGGAAGGCAACGGCGAATTTCACCGCCCACCAATGATTTGTATAGATTCATGTATTTGTCATCATAATTTTTGACTCTTACTATAGGTGCGGCCGTTCTGGGGATTTGAATTTGTATCCACGGTCAGGGTCCTAACATTCAAGAGAAGAATGCTTACAGGAGTCGGGAGTATGAAGCCCGTGGTACGATGGGAGCCACCTAAGATACGCCAGCGCCCACTACATTGAAATATCGGAGACGAGATAAAGCGGCCATTCGGGGCAGAAGGGATTGAGCGGAGGAGTGAACATCTACTCGAAGCGGTCCTCGGACGGATGGGAGGCATTCACCCATGTTATGTATATTTAATCCCACAACTGAACCCAATTCAATTGTCCCGTAAGGAGATAATTTCAAAGCGATATTCTCCATGCATCTCCTGCTTCCATTGGGAAGAGTAGCGGACCACCGCCTTGGATTCGGTGCCTGTGCAAGTGGAATCGCCTCCCCTACCGGCGCGAGGCTCAACTGTCAGAAATAGGCACGCAGTGAAGGAGAAACGAGGGAAGAAAGCCCAGATGGGGGCCGCTATGGCGTCTCAGACGGGTCTCAGATGGTGGCAAAAGGCAAGGATGATTAGGTAAATAATGTACAGTATATGATACGCGACAACTCCGACACGTCCCGATGTCGTCCGTAAACCACCGGATTCAATATCAACCCCATTCCAAAATCACCGTTCGCAACGTTTCTATTCACTTTGTCGGACCACTCTTCCATGGCGGCTTGGCGGTAGTGTGAGCCTGGGTCGAACGGGCGGTCTTGCATCAACATCTATATGATTCTCCAGGTGATGATGCAGCTGCGTCCCCATCCGCTCTCGAGCCTTACTCAGAACGTCTACATACTGTGAGTGATTCTGAAGGAAAATCTCATTTACATAGGATAATATGAACAGTATGCAATACAATTTAAGTTGTCTACTTGTAATCCGGCAAGTGATTACGCGTGCTGGGCGACCTTCTGCTTGATGGTCTCGACGACGCCGGGCTCGGCGACGGTGCTGAGGTCGCCGAGCTGGTCGCCCTCGCCCGCGACGATCTTGCGCATGAGATCTGCGGGTGTGGGTGAGCGTGATGTGAGAATGAAAGAAAGTGGGTAAAGCGCAGATGAGTGGATGGATGGGCGGAAAAGGGACGAGATGAACGACCAGCGTGCAGCGACGCAAAATGAAAACCAACAGAAAAGAAAGCCACACACCTTCCCCGAGCGCGTCTTCGGCAAATCAGGAACGATATAGATCTTCTTCGGCGCCGCAAACGGCCCGATCACCTTGCGCACCTGCAGCACGAGCTCCTCCATGAGTGCCGTCTCTTTGTCCGCGTCGTACGTGAATTCGCTGCGGAGGCGAGTTAGCAATCATCAATGAACAAAAGAACGGTGTATGCAAGGTCGATAGAATGGAAAGGAATACATGCACAGCTTGAGCGTCACGAACGCATATACCGGTCCGCCGTCCCAATAACTGCGCCCCTCGTCAATCAGTCATCTCGCAAGGGAGCGAAGAGAAAAAAGGACGCACCCACAGTCTCCGCCACGCCTTTGTGCATACGCGCCCTCAATCTCCACCGTCGACAGCCGGTGCCCCGACACGTTTATCACGTCTGCGCCAACCTCATCAGCGCCAAGGAAGGGGTGCAGAGCGAACAGAAAGAGGAAGAGAAACCCACCATCCACCCGCCCCCTAATCCAGATATACCCATCCGCGTCGCGTGCGGCGCCGTCGCCCGTGTAGAACAGGCCCGGGTACGGCTTCATGTACGTCTCGAGGTAGCGCGTGGTCCTGCCAGATCGTGCACGCGATCGAGGGCCACGGCGTCGCGAGCGCGAGGACGCCCTTGACGTCGTTGCCTTCCAGGATCTGCGCGGGGGCCATAAAATTCAGAGGTGCAGCTGACGAGCGAGGGAGAAGCACGCCCGCTACGCACCTCCCCGCTCAAAAGAGAAAAAAAGCAGTGGTAGAGGATGAGAATGGGGAGAGAAGGAGATAGCGATAAACGGAGGGCGCCCCTGCCAACTTGACATGTGAACCCAAGATCAACATCGACGCCCTTGCGCAGAAATACGCCCGATGAGGGGTACACTCGCCGCCGACGCCGACGCGCCGCAAGATCCCGGAAGGTAGAAAAAAAAACGGCGGTACTTCCTCTCCGGGATCCGTGCTTCGTGCACCAGGGTCCCCACCATCCCCATTCCCATTCCCAACACATCACGGGAGCGGGAAGGTGGATCTCCTATGCACCGGACGCGGCACCGCAGGAACGCGCTCCCAACGCCCAAAACGTCCACAACACGCCCACAACACGCCCACCATCTTCTCAAATTCCTCCTCCCCTTTAACCCCACAACCCGCCCCCCCAAAAAACCTCCAAAAAACCGAAACCCCCATAACCCCCCCCCCCCCCCCCCCCAAAAAAAAAAAAAAAAAAAAGGTGACTCACTTGACAGTCAACGCGGCACACAGCAGACAGCCGCCCGTCGTGTGCACGACGCCCTTTGCTTTGCCGGTCGAGCCGGAGATCTGCAACATCGTAAACTGTATCAGTCAGTATCGGCGTGGATTCGCGGGAGAAAGTGGGATGGATGAGTGGATGAGATTTAAGGGAAGGATGAGGAGGGGATAAGGCGACGGAGGGACGAGGGCAGATGGAACGGAAATGAATGAAAGGCAAGTCACGAAGGGATGAAGGTAAGACTGGACAGAGCACAAATGGGGGCGCAAGTCACGAAAGCAAAAATGGCACTCCCAAGGCGCAAGACTCACATAACAGCGGATCCTGGCTCCCCATCTCCTCACACGGGCAAGACGCCGGCACCCGTGCAATCTCCTCGTGCCACCACTTATCCCGTCCCTCCGTCCACCCGACCTTCCCGGCGCAACACGAGGCAGTGCGCGACCTCGGGGCACTCCTCAGCGCGGCGTCCACGATCGCCTTGGTCGCGATCGCCTTGCCGCCGCTCGTCGGACGTGATGAGCACGCGCGAGCGGCAGTCGTTCACGCGGTCGCGCAGCGACTCGGCGGACAGCGACTCGGCGGAGAAGCCCGCGAAGACGACGGAGTGGATCGTGCCGATGCGCGCGCACGCGAGGAACGCGGCGGCGGCGTGCCACGTCATCGGTAGGTACACGCGCACCGTATCGCCCTTCCATGCGCCTTAGCACGTTCCCGCACACTTCGCGCAGCAGCTCTGCGTACGTGACGCTGCACCCCTGGCCCGGCTCGTCCGCCTCGTAGATCAGTGCGACAGCGTGCCGGTCGACGCAGTTGTACGCGTTGAGCGTGCCGTCGGGGAACCACGCGATGTCGCCCGTCGCGAAGGCGCCCGCGCGCACAGTGGTCGGCGGGTGGATCCACGTGAGCATCCCTTTTGCTTGCTATAGCCCATTCATCAGGCTTATCGTTCAAAAGGGGGGTAAGAAGGGAAGCGCCCACACATCGCTCCCTTCTCCTACAGTTAGGGCATGCGCGGCCTTGTACGCGGCGATGTCGGGCGCGACGTGCGGGGTGCCCGTCGGTTGGTGCGCGTGCCCCGGGACGAGGCGCGGGGCGACTGGTTAGTCTTCACCGGCGTCGCTTTGGGCGGGGTCGCGCTGCCGTTCGGGATGCCCGTGCGCATCTTCGAGTGTTGTCAAGTATTCACAGAGTCACAAAGCACCAGATAGTCAGCGGGGTGGCAGCGGACGGAGCAAGACAGGGAGCTATTCCAAAGTGAGCCGTACAGAGACACGAAGAGAGAGTATCAAAGATGCAAAAACAACGGGCCGAGTGATCGCGGTCCGCGCTGTCATCTCGCTGACGCAACAACCGCGCAAGCGGAAACCCGCTTCAAATTCACCGCCAATGCCGTTCTACTTATTTTTCTTTCCCTTTCCTCGATGATCTCTCCTGGAATTCGTCTCCTCTCACCTCCCCTTGTATCTCCCTTTCTCCTAGTTGGATATGCATTCAACATTGCCCCGCACGTTGTCGTCCTCGGCACCGTTGGAGCAGTACCTGTCCTCGCCGCCGTGCGGATATGGGCTACGCGACTTTTGCAGCACATGAGAGCGAGGGCCGCCGGGGCCCGCCTTGCCTCGACTGCCAGCTTGCGCCGCGAATGGAATGTCTCGTACCCACGTATGTCATGGTCTTTCGTCGTCCGCACCCTTCGCTCACACGGAACTACAGTCACTGTCCTGCGTGAGATACTCGCGACTTCGACCACAAACACGTTGAACCTGCGCACCGGTTGGGACGACTACATCTTCACGACGAAACCAGAATACATCAAGCTGATACTTGCGACGGACTTGAGCAACTATGTGAAAGGTGGGATCCTCCCCCTCCCTTTCTCTTGGTTTCATCTCATCTGCCATAGGCAACGCATTCCACGATTACATGGGCTCTGTTCTCGGTACGCACCTCCCGCTCGCAAGTTAGGTCCACTTTACCATTCCAGTACCTCGCAGGTACCGGCGTGTTCAATTCGGACGGTGTGTATTGTATCTCATGCCTTGCCACTACTATTTCCATTCACGCACCGTAGGAGAGATGTGGAAATTCCACCGCGGTGCCACACGCCCGTTCTTCAACCGCGACCGTATCAGCAACTTCGAAATATTCGCACACCACGACAATCGCGCAATTGAGCGCATGAAGGAACTTATGCGCGCGGGCTATGCCGTGGATTTCCATCGCGCCTCAATAACACTGCTATTGCTGACACGCCGAAGGGCGAGCCGGAGACACTCCTTGACGAGCTGTTGAATTCAACCTCTGGTGAGATTTATTATACAGAAGATGTGCAGCTGGTGCTGATGATACAGGGAAATAGATCCGAAACGAGGACGAAATGTGTGTCCACTCCTAAGTATTGCTGCCCGCGGCCTTACTGATATACGCCGCAGGCTGAACATTCTCCTCGGTAAGCTGAGCCCATATCACCACACACAAGTGATTCACGCCACGACTACAGCGGGGAGGGACACCACGATGAGCGTGCTCACGTTTGTCGTCTACTTGTTTGCGAATTTGTTTGAATAGATTTTCGCTGATACTTTACATTCTTGCTTTCCAGCTTATCCGTGTACCCGGCCGTCTTCACGCGCCTGCGAGCTGAGATACTTGAACGTGTCGGGGGCGAGCGCCGCCCTACGTATGAGGTCATCCGTGATATGAAGTATCTGCGTGCAGTCGTCAACGGTGCGTCCTTAATCCTCGTTCCATTCATTTCTGACTGTATGAGTTCATCATTCCGAGACAGAAACAATGCGGCTCTATCCACCGGTGTGAGTGGACTTGGTCCGATCCGATCCAATAGGTTCCACTCATTCATTCTGATTTCCCTCGATTAGCCTTTCAAACCTTAGGTGAGTCTTGGTGACTGGACGAGAAATTGCTCGCGCGTGTTTATTTGATGTTTCAGAGATCGCGCATGCAACCACTTGGCCATCGCCCGACCCCTCGTTGTACATCCCCGCCGGCGCCCAGTTTAGTTTGGTTATTGCCTCGCTAAAACATATCGACCTTGTTCAGGATCTCATACTCGGTATTTTTAATGCACCGACGCACGGAACTCTGGGGTCCAACATCGGAGGTATTTGACCCCGACCGCTTCCTCGACGAGCCCCTCCGGAGACACGTCCTCGCGAACCCGTGCTGTGTCCTGCCCTTTAATGCCGGGCCACGTGTGTGTCTCGGGCAGCAGGTGCGTTTTGTCTCCTTCTCGTATATATATTAGGTACTTGGATCTCTACTGAATGCGAGTGCAGTTTGCGTACAACGAGGTCTCGTGTCCGCCCCACGCGCGCGTGCCCCCAGAGTGGCGCGAGGGCCATGGCCGTTGAACAGTTTCGGCCGCAGTGGCATATCGGTGCGTTAAACCTTTAATCCTGTTTAGTTTACAATTGACTTGATGGTTAGGAGCTCAAGCGCGAGTTCACAACCCTGGAGATGTTTGGATTTGGATTCTCTATTAATGCCGTCGTGCCTTCCGTAGCGTGCGTAAGCTTCGCTTTATTATCCCGCTTCAGTAACGGGACCCTAGCGCAACGCTTTACTACTCAATACCTTACGGTGGTTCATCGGCGATGGTTTGGGGGGTGCGAAGGGCCCGCTATTTCCTGAAATTCTGAGTGCTGATATATTATTGCAGTGGGCTGTACCGTCGCTGTTTATCATGGTAATTGCCATGGCCATTGCAGGGCTTGGCTCCGCTGCCCAACCTCAGGTACAACCCGCGTCTTCAGCACAGAACTGCGCTCTGACAAATACACAGGCGGCCTTTATTACTGGACCTACCAATATTCCTCGCCAAGATACCGAAACGTATTGTGCTGGATGGTGGCCTACCTTAACACCATCACGTATGTCTCCGGCGTCACGGCCATTGCGTTCTCGAGTGCTTCCACAGTCATGGCGGCTGCAACTATTGGCTCGAACGAGACGTTCATCTCTACCATATACCAGACTTAGTACGTGTCTATCATTCTAAATGCTGAAGTTGACGATCCGCGCGTTATTCAGCGGCGTTTACATCGGTTTTCTGGCGACATACGCTCTCATTGCTAGCTTTGCCACGCGTGTGCTGGCGCGCTTGCAGAACAGCTTAATCGCTATGTCAGTAACCACCCCCCTTTCTGTCGGCCGTTTTGAAATCGGTTGCTAGACTGGCATTAGTGATTCTCGTAGGGATGCCCGCAGCGACGCCAGCGGAGTTGAAGAATACTTTAAGGTACGCCTTTTGGCACTTTGAAAATCGTGAGTCTGCCTCTTCTTTCGTTCCTTGCCCCTCAAAAGTTCCGTCCGCTTCCAGTGACTCTGGCTCCGCCTGTGAGTACTCCATCCAACCAACAAGTGTCGGAATTTCCTTGACGCTTTAAATACTTGCTACACAGTGGGCAAGCGGTGAGGCCCTCACTTGCCTATAGCCAAACCCACAACTAACCATACGACCGGGAGGCGGGTTCGACGCGGGCGTGCACCTGAGCGAAGAGGCGCAGAACGCGAATGTCGCGGTTCCCTGGGCAATTGTTTACACGATAGGCGCCGGCACTACGCTCGGACTGGGCGTGCAGATTGCGCTTGCGTTCTGCATGGGCACTGACACAGTCGACATCCTGTGGAGTCCTGTGCAGCAGCCCTTGTCGACGGTATGCGTCCACGGAAGCCTCCTTTGACCCTGCTTTGATTTGGCATAGATTCTGCTGAACAGTTTCGGGAAGAGGGGTTTCTTGGTTGTGTGGAGCTTCATTTTCGTTGCTCTGTACGCCTTTTCCTTCTTGAGCTGCCAAAATTCGAGAGTTAGAACCCTGTGCTCCTAGGTATATCAACGGCGTAGAACTGGTTAGACAAATTACCTTCTCGAATGTTTGAATCTTTGAACGATTCTAAGCTAGGTACATACACAGCTCGTCGCATCCTAGCTATCTAATCCGAGAACATGGTACCACATTCTCGGATTAAATAGCTAATATTGCTTACCGAGCTTGTACTGACTCGTGAAATGCATGCTCAGAATCGGAAACCTGTTCTGGGCTTCATCGCCCTCCTTATTCTGAGTTTTGGTATTTCCGATTCTTCCATTCGGTATTTCCGATTCTTCCATTCCAGGTGGTGTGGATCGATGCCGTGCCCGCGCCGCCCATACCGATGTCCAGCGGGATATAGCGGCTCCGCGAATGCGGCGGGCGAGCGGGGGCGTAATGGCCAAGGCCGCGCCAAGTTTGCCAGGTTGATTCAATGAGGTTGTCTAACAAAAACAGACCGAGATGCATGACATCCCGGAGGAGTGGGTTGGCTGTCGTCCACTCCAACATAGGCACAGGCACAACTAGTGTGAACTTCCGAAGTCGCATGTTGGTGAGGGCGGGGAGGCAAACTGCACTGATTTCTCCCTGCAAGGCGAGATTTGCAGTTCCTGGGAACCTTGAGAGCAGATCCAGGTACCCAGCTGACCCATCATAATCGTCAGCGGCGCACACCAAGACATTCCGCACAGCTTTCGTCAAGAACGTGTTGGTTTTTGATTTCAAAGCCGAAAGAAAAGGGCTGTCATAGCTGCACACAGAGAGTATAATGCTTCTATATAGCAGGGGTTCTATCATGTGGACGATGTGTGTCCGACACTGAGGGTGCGAGGTCTTCCGTTTCGCCAGCCACTTACCAGGCATGAACTCGACGACAAACACGCAAAAGGGTTGGAATGATCGCTGGATAGAGAACGGCTGCTGTTTGGAAGATTTTTAGTTCGAGTTCGGGAGGAAACGAGTTGGAATGAACGAAAGCCATGACGGTTCGGATAAAGTCGGGATTGTCAACACTTCGGCAGCTCTCGCCGAGAATCGGCAGTAGCCGGCATTGTTCGCATTCGCGAGAAGCGCCGTGGCTATGTTTGATCCGCTCTTCTGCTTTTCTCCATCTTTCAATCAGCATCGTCTTGCTCCCTGCTTCACCTCGTATGGGCCTTTACTTGTTCTCCAAAGGATACACTGCCTCCGGACCCTCCCTTCTACCTGCATAGTGCGGGAACGACCTTGTGGACGAATCGGCATTTCTAGTGGTTAGTGGGCTCGGAATCGCTTGTATGTGCTCAAGGCTGACTGAGGCTGGCTTCCTTTTGTGCTTCTCTTTCGTTTGTCTGTTTTGCTTCCCTCTCTGGCACCTTCAATACGACACCTGGCGGTCAATTCGATCCATATACGACTTGGAATGGTAGTTGAGCAGCGCAATTGCTCGCTCCGCCCACTTGGTGTGAAGAAACCAGTCTGCTTGAGGGACAGTGGTGAGTCGCTTGGTTTGCTCTCTATAGCGCCGGAACTGATTGGGGGATCATATAGCCCGTCTATCGATACGTTGTCAGTCCGAGTCTTGCGTCGACGATGGGTTCGCAATCTCATGCGACTGATGCGGCGGTGACGCCATGTTACCTGCTTTGCGATTCGAAGGAGAGCGTTCCAGAGGAGTGGAAGTGCGGGATGTGCGCTCCGCAGAATCATTTCGGTTTTCTTTTGACGCGGGGTTATCGACCTTTCGCGTTTACATCTACATCTTCGTCCTCCACTTTCTTCCCACTTTCCTTTATTACTTCAACCTCTGTTCATTGCCAACTATACACCTCATTCATCGAACTCAAACGCGAAAGTTCCAGGCAAGGCTCAAATTAAACCTACGGTGCCTTCAGAACAATCTCAGCAGTCAGAACGTACAGCTCGTACTTTATGCTGAATTTGCAGGATACTGCCTACGACACGATTCCAGCAGGTATGATACCCTGGTCGTCATCAGGAATTTCGCTCCCATCGCGTACATCCATCTTGATCCAACTATGGGAGAATCGGTGGTTCGAATCGATCCGAGAACATGCGTTATTGTTGTTGAACTCAATTTTTTTAGCAGAAGGGTTGAAAGCTCCAGATTGCCGTAGATATCCTTTGGCGGTCCTCGTTAGAAGGTGTAACTGCCACCAACGCCTGAATTGTATTCTTCTTCCCGCGGTTCGTATTCCCCAACTGCAACGGTACTTTCTTACAGCTTTGTACAGGTTCAAAGTGTTGAAATCTTCATGGACTGTGCACAATCACTTTCATCCGGTTCAATGCCCCTCGCCCTCCTTTTCAGGATAGTTGATGGTTCAACGGGAACAGCGTCTGAACACCGTGTTTATTGTTCGCCGGCGGCTGAACCACCAACCATCTCCCGGTTCTCTCAAACTCTCATGTTGGATCTGGCAACTAGCGGGAATTGTCCTTGTGCATTTCATTCTGACTCTACTATAATTATACCTGCACAACTACTGGCTGCAATCTCGTTCTCGGTGAAAACCTACAAAATCTTGCGAGATTCGCTCGCAGTCTTCGCCCCTAAAGTTGGGATCCCATCTACCCTTGTTTTATCTTGGAAATAAACTTACCACACAAATTCGATGGTCCCAGATTCTCTTCGGGCGATCTCTCTCAAAGTCAGTCGCTCTCGAGTCACATTCGAAATATTCGCTCTCCATACTCAGCGTAAATTCATGTTCGATCCCAAGCCAACTCACCGTCGCTCTGTGGAATCAAACCCGACCGCTCGCCAAGTCGATCCAGCCGCTGTTTGCCACTTGAGCCTTTACCCAACGGCCCATATATTCTCCCGTTGCCCGCTTGGAAATTCTGTTTCCATCCAGGTCTCCGGATAGATTTCCAAATCAATCCTGCCAGTATGAAATACCGTTCGTCATCTTTCCTGGACAGAGGTTTCCTGCTCGTGCGACTCAATAATTCTTCCGGAGTTCCTTTGAGCGGCCAGGGATTTCTGAAACCTCCGAGAAAGTCCCCCTTCTCATTTAGTTACTTGGCCTCCGTGTGACACTTGACTCCAGCGTTAATTCAAATTCAGAGCTGTTCTGTTCGCGTACTGCCGTCGCTGACTTCTGCGCCGGTCTAAATCTTCGTCGGCGCTGCTTCCAGGGACGGCTGGACTCCGAACCCCAATCCAGCGCGATATCGACGACCTTTGTTCTTGGTGTTTCTTGAACATCCGATCTAGCTCCTCAAACAAACGCAGTCACTGCAGTTCAAACAGGCGCCTGAATCGTTTCGGCACAAGCACTTTCTGGGCTTCAGCTTCATTTTTTGTCTGACTATGAGATTTTATTGTAATTCGTCAACGCGACACGGCCGCATACCAGTCTTGGCGGTTCTTTGTCTTCGTGTCATTCCAGTCGAACCGATTCACTGCATCCTCGGCTCCTATACCAGGCTCTTCTCTGCGTATATATGCTCGAATCTCCGACGTCTGAACCGCTGAATCTCACTTCCGGGAGATATAACCTGTATCGATGATTCCAGGTGCAAGCTGCTGCCCTTTGAGAGCTCAAGACGTTGGGTCGCGGGGTGGCCAACTAGCCTGTTGTTTGGCCACGTTGGACTGGCGATCAAAATAAATTCCTTACGGACTCAAATGCTCGAATATTTTGTCACCGCTGGACTCAAACTCTTTGCAGGATGTATGCGTTCAATTTGAATCAGTTCGGGTCGGTACCAGCGCTTGCAGAAGACCAGGGCTAGGGCATAAGTGCTTAAGTGGCCAATCAACTGGTCTCTAATAGTACTGGGAATATAAAGCTATTTGTGGAGTAGCGCGATAGAAGGCGACGGGGATGGTCAAACATGCTGATCATTAGGTGAGGACAAAGTTTCCGCTATTGTATTGTAAACCAGAAACATAATGAGAAAATGGAACATGGATAGAGAGCAAGTGGATGTAACTCAAAGCATAAGAGGCTTGTTTCATCAAAGAGGTAAAGGAATGAAATCTAAGCAGGCATACAAGTCCAGCTACAATATGATGCATTTCTGAGGAGAAGACGTGCGTCAAAAATGGTGTTGCCACTCAGGCGGGATAAGACTAACCTTTTTCTCCCTTTCTCCCCTTTGCCCGAGATTGGTTGCCGTACCTGGCTCTAGGTTTCTTGTTTGTCGTAGTGCACGCACGAGACTCGTAAAGACCCGTTCCACGTTCTGGGCTGTTTTTGCGGACGTTTCCATGAAATCGCAGCCGAATTGTCGCGCCATTGCCGCTCCCTCTTCCTTGGACACTTCACGCTGGTAGGCTTTGTCGCATTTGTTCCCGACCAGGATGAGAACGGGGTCACCCCTTTTTGCTCGTCGCACCGACTGGCGGAATACCTCGAGCCGGTCAAACGTGGTCCGCGATGTGATTGAGTATACCAAAATAAATCCTTGTCCTTCTCTGTGGAATGTTACTGGGTGCAACTGGCAACAAAACTGAGATCACGCACCGCACCCACTGATCTCTGAGTGTCGCGTACTCCTCTGCATCGCATTGGATAACTGGTTGCGCAAGAAAACAACTGGCGACATACCCTGACCGGCAGTATCAATCACCTCGACGAAACACATGCGGTCATCAACTACAACTTGTTTACGGTATGCATCTTCTATCGTTGGATCGTAAGTCTGCTCCGGCTTTGTTTAGTGGCTGCGAATACTGATCGGGCGGCAATACCTCTGTAATAAACGAGGGGTTCAGATGAAACGGTTGGCGGATCGGAAGCAGATGACGACTCACCGACGAAACAATTGAGTGTAAACTGGAGTGTAGGGTGATTTCAGGTATGGGCATCCGAAGAGGTGGCTGCACTCACCTGAACGGCCAGGGCGGTTTTGCCGACCCCTCCGTCACCTAGGACGACGACTGTGCATTGATCCATCTAGAGTCGGAGCTATGAGCACTTGGGATCTTGTTCTGGACACAGATGCATACTTAACCGGAAGAGGAGGTGAGGGTTGCGCAAAAAAGATTGACGGCTGGCGTGGGACTCGCTGGGACCTCACAACTGATGGCATCAACACGTTGCCGCAGGCAAGTCCAGAAGCGCCATTTACGACAATCACATCGTGTTGGGCCAAATTTCAATGTACCCTGACTGTGGGTACGGGTCCACAACGTGCGGGTACCTTACGTAAAACAGTGGGCTGGGTACCCCGCTGATCCGGTTTTCTTTTCGGGTGTGATAGCCGCTTTAGGAAACGGCGAACGAACGGAACGGCGATTTCGGAGCCTCCATTCGAACAGTTGCCAATCGGAGAACCTCCGGTCTGTTCGATCGAGGATTTCCTGGCTGTCACGCTTCCATCTATTCAATCGGGACTGGGAAATGTCCGTTCCGCGGCCCCATTTGGGAGTCCCTTTTCAGATAGGGGCCTTTTTTGAGACGCCTTGTCTCTCTTCCCTCTCTCTTCCTCCTGCCTTGTAAATCGTAGAACCGAACCAATGGAAAGGCCTTATGTTGAGGAAGACTTGTATGTCCTTGGCCCTACCTTTCGTTCATCCCATACTGTCCATATTAAAGGCTCTTCCTTAGTACTGGCTTGTCGCGGGGACAGCTTGTCGAACTAATCAAGCGCCAAATACACAAGTGGCCGTTTACAGCTGGACGGCTCAGCAGGGACAACATGTCCAACCTAAAGGCAACACTACTTGCTCCCAACCTTGGGTTCTCCACCAATCAAGTTCTCCCCAGTGTAATTGGTGGTGCAACACCAACTTCTTCTGCAATGATGCTAGGCTCTGAGGTTAATTCATTGAACAGTTCCGTGGCTTATTCCTTGATAATTCCTTGGCTCTGACACTCCGATTTCAGATACTTCATTGCCAGTTATATCTTCATCACCTATTGGATCGATTGCTCCGGCAGGAGCGGTTACTGGCGGTGCGTACCAATTTAAATTTATCTCACAGCATTAACTTGACAGATACTTTAAAAGAGATCCGTGCTCCAGTGGGAGCGGTTGCCAACGGTATGGACAAGTCCGAATTTATCTCCCAACATTAACTTTCTTCTCTTTGAACAGATACTTTGAAGGAGATCCAGCTCTTAATTGATGATGCTCGGCCAACGATGGGGGTAGTCAACACGTTGCAACGCATCAGGGTTAAATACATCGACTCAGAGGATTGTGAGGAGGGCGAATGGCGTGCTAGTGCCTCAGAGATTTTATCTGCTCTTCAAAACTCCATAGGCAGGCTCTCTGGTGCGTACATCCTCACGGTGCCTTTTACTTTTATTGATTTGGGTTGAAAAATCAGGGTCTGCACGTATTGGAGTTCCAGCGCATTTTAACAAGTCCTACACGGAATATTTCGTCCAAATCACAGCCAATGAACCTCTGGTTTTTGAAACACAGCTGCTTGTTATTCCCAAGAATGATAGATTGAATCTACGTGTTCTCCGGGTGGGTATATTCCATTTGATCCTGTACTGCCCTTTCTGACATGTTTCGCAGATTCCTCACGCTGATATTCGACGCGTGGATCCAGAGATTAATTGGGATTCTCTCATCGACGGCGCATCAGCATCAGCTGCAACAGGATCTGCACCCCGTACAAAGGAACCTACTGATCGCGAACTGGAGTGGATCAAAGCCGAGATCAAGGCGTTGCCGGGCTACGCAAAGTTCGAGGCCAATCGTAGCAAACCTCTGCAGAACATTGACCGTGTCGAACACTGGAGGTTCGCATTCAATGCAGATAAAAATTTCTACAAATCCAATTGGCCTTCCGATATTTCGACATCCAAGGTCTGCTATCTTTCCATATGCCTCATTAATAATAAGTCCCTAATTTTCTGTCAAAGATTACGAAGGTCGCTAGCCCTTCAAATGGGTAGCACTATGTTGGCAGAGGCTATCCAGATGATTGGAATTATTGATTGCTATACCACTGAAGGGATCCATAACAGCAAAGAGGTTGTGGCCCAGATCAGTAAATCTGACGAGAAAGATCTCAAGGCCACTGTTCTCAAAGGTTTTCTCATTCAGTGGGAGAAAGACCATCCTGTTACCAAGTAGACTAACACATGCAATATTTATGATTATCAATTCTATCTTCGATTATTTTCAATCACTACCATCTTAATATTGTCCCAGTCAGTACACTTCAATAATGAATGACCATTGACGCCCGAGTAGAGAAATGATCAGAGGGCCCACTGTGATACCACATATGTGTTATGGATTAAATCACTTCAAAAGCCATCCGATTCCCGGTTCAACAGATCATGAAATCGGTCAAACCCTGGTTTTATCTCCTGCAGCTCAGAATCATTGTGAATAGCAGATATCCAAGGCCGAAGCATTCAGAGCATATTTCCAGCTTCCTGAACTCAATGCCATCACCCCAGAAAGGCAAAACTACGATTGTCTGACTTCCCTGGTCAATACGCCACAACTCTCGCCCAAAAGGAGGTTGTACAGACCTCGTTTCATCCCTTGATTCAGGGTCCAGAAAATATACCAATACCCCACCTGACTCATTCATGCTATCTTCCAATCATATTCATTTCCGAATCAACCACATGGGACTTTTTCCGCATTTGATCTCACATCAAACACATGCCCAGGCACATCGCACCGATGACTCGGTGCATTTCTCCTGAAACCAATGGCATAACTCGCTCGCCTTGGAATCCATGCGGTCAGGACAATTGGTATCATATTGATCGTTTCGCTTGGACTTCTTATTGTCTTTTTCCACATGTCTCGCAACCGTTGGCATAGGTTCCATGCGGTGTATTCACATAATTCTTATCTTCTTATCTCTCTCAATTAGTATAAAAGACCCTAGTCAAACCTACCATGGTCGTCGCGCTTTTCCCCCTTGTATCCTGCACATCAGAATCACATTATAGTGCTGCCAAACTATCCGCTATCCACCGTACCGAAACTATCACCTCAAATCTCTCACAACAAGCTCTGCTTGTTACTTATACTTCATCCTCTGGTCATCTTGACCTACTGCCACAATCGTCGTGAACACTGCTGAATTACTGACCGTCTTACCATTTACAGTTTCCTTAGCCGTGCATCGGGTTTATCGTGAAACACCGTACCTCTGCTCAATATCCATTGTTTTGCCTGTCCTGCCCATACGTACATTGGGATTCATTGTTTGTCCGGAAGTTTATCAACACTCGCGCTGTTTGCAAGACCTGCTTGATTACTTCACTCATTCGTGTATCGTGATAAACGATACATCTTATCGATACACGAAGTAAATCTTTTTACGTCGTCACACCACACGGGTGTGTTCTGAAATGGAACACAATCGATGTCCGAGTACAAAATGATCAGAGCGCCGAACACGAGCACAGCAATCTTCCAACGGTTTTTTGCAAGCAATTCCAAAGGACAACCCCCTTTCAAAAATATTCACGGTGTGCAGGGACATGCTACCGATTCCTGAAAAAAAATCGTACACAGTTGTGATCTGAATGAATGATCAGAAGGTCAAACACGAACACATTGATCTTCCAAAGGTTTTTCGCAAGCAATTCCAACGGACAACCACCCTCCAAAAATATTTAGGGTGTGAAGGGACATGCTACCAATGCCTGAAAAAAAATCGGACACAGTTGTGTTCTGAAATCGATGCCCGAGTACGAATGATCAGAAGGTCAAACATGAACACATCAATCTTCCAAAGGTTTTTCGCAAGCAATTTCGAAGGACAACCCCCCTTCAAAAATATTTAGGGTATATAGGGACATGCTACCAATGCATGAAAAAAAAATCGGACACGGTTGTGTTCTGAAATGGAACACAATTGACGTCCGACTGCAAAATGATCAGAGGGCCAAACACGAGTATATCAATCTTCCAAAAGATTTTCGCAAGCAATTCCAAAGGACAACCCCCCTTCAAAAATATTCAGGGTATACAGAGACATGCTATCAATGCCTAAAAAAAAATTGGACACGGTGATGCTCTGAAATGGAACAATGCCCTTGAATTTACGGGTAATTAATGTACAAAAGTATTGGAACGCTGGATGACCGCCTCAAAGAACCCACTCTTCGCAGCCTGAAGGCGGTCACAAAATGCCCGGGTAGTACGGAAAGTGGTGTCTGTCTCGTAAACCTCCCGAATGAAGCGTAGCGCAAGCTCCAGATTCCAATTGGGTTTGGAACACAATTTCTCAATAAGGTCAATAACTATGGAAGCCCGGAGCACCACGCTTTGAAATGATTGATATCATCAATTTCTATGTGATGGCCGTCATTTTGCCGAGGACCCAGCTGAGTTGGCGCGATACTTTCTAAGGGAACTTCGGCTTCCAAGCCTATTGTACCTGTTAATATCCACGACCTGGATGGCCTCACTTGGAAAAAAATATCAAGTGTCCCGAAGCTGGATCACACTGTTTAACTGGCCGTCCTTGGGTTTGCAAGCACTCTTGGAAGTATGGACTCGCGAATTCAAAGAATAACTAGCATTTTTATATATTTCTGAGTCTGATTTCTCCCAAATTACTTCCAAATCTCGCTCCCTGATTCCCCTGTGTCAGCCAGAACCATATTAACTTCTTTCGTACTATTTATTGAATGTTCAGGTTTGTGGAAACTTTTTCTATCAATCCACGGGTATGAATATCTCTTCATGTATTTCGGGCACCAACACACTGCATCGAAGCGAATATTGCCTCTGAGAGAGGCGGTTCAGCAACATATAAGTTATATACATCCTGACAACAGACTGAGTCCACACGTGGCTCTGAATCCTGATGAGCCAATTGAGCAGTCCTTATCTCCCACACTATCCAGAATGAAGCGAATCAAAGACCCTCCGAGTAGCCAACACAACATTCCCAATCCGTTTTACGCCTCGAGCGTCGCTCTGATGCTCCCGGGCATCTCGGACAAAAAAATTGCGATGATAGATTGATCATCTGAAACCTGGAACCTCTTAAATCCCTTAAAATGCAAACGAAATTAACCATGCAGTCTCTCAACAACCAGTTGCGTCTACAATCACTATTTCTATTTCCTCTCTTCATCCTCCAGGAAATCAGGCAGATGGTCTGTCCCCTGGGGAATGCTTGTGTCATTTCTCAGGTAATGGGAGGCAGTATGTTTGGGTTGAATTGGCTCAAGGAAGGTGAGATCCGTACTTGAGGCACGAGAAATAGAATACGTGCATTTTCAATGTCATATCCGATTCGGTCGTTGGGCGGCCATCGCTCGGCAGCCGATTCCATCA
Organism: Mycena maculata; assembly: GCA_029448575.1. Taxonomy (NCBI): domain Eukaryota; kingdom Fungi; phylum Basidiomycota; class Agaricomycetes; order Agaricales; family Mycenaceae; genus Mycena; species Mycena maculata. Next base: position 38,141 of record JARJLG010000290.1, on the reverse strand, counting down.
CTGATTTCAAAGCGTGATGCTCCGGGTGTCCATAAATAACCTTCTTCCGGCGGCTGAATTCACTCTTGATGGTCTGTTGATCCCGTTTCCACTTCGCATTCCAGCGCTCGTTGAGCTCTCGCACAGAGAGTAGCCCCCTGAGTCCGGTTGCCCATTCGGTCCAGATATCTGTTATCTTCGGCACAGGCTGGAAAGAGTACTTGGGTAAGAGCGACTGACTCTTCGGAAGCCAGTCCCACCCGTGGCGCTTCATGCGAGTGTTTGTGTATCTGAGAGCCAAACCCTTCCACGCTGCTAGCTGAGCAGGTGTGAAGCCAACCAGGCCGAGAGCTGGAACGATGGAGCCCGGTGCAGCAAGGAATGTAAGACGTTCTTCCACCACATTCAATGAGAGATCTGGGAACTCTGGTTGCCCAAAGGTGGAACTGGCGGTGTTTTCGGACAAGGCTGGATACTGAGGGGGATTCAATGTCGGGTCTTCATTGAATGTATCGAGCTCAAGTCGCAATGAGGTTTCATGTGAGATGTGAACGGCCGGGGGAACCAATATCAAAGGCAGCAATGGGGAAACTAGACAAGAATGTGAGTACAAATTTCGAAATGAGGCACTCAGAGAGTAGAAAACGCACCAGCTTGGCGAGAACGCCGCTGTCTGTTCGTCCCACCCCCACTGAATTGATTGAAATGCTCGGCGAGAGCGTGAATCTGTGCCTCTAAACCCAGCATGATAGCACAATTCTCGTCGCGTGCAGCTCTCTCTGCCATCGTCAAACTGGATATCGCAGCTTGGAACCCACGGACAAGGTTTTGAGGAAGGTTTCTAACTGACAGACGTCCGCGGGCTTCAACATCTTGAATACGATCCACAGAGGAAGCAGCAAACTCTCGGAAGCGAGGCGAGTTGAAGGGTGGGTACGTGGACAATGGGGACTGAGGATATTTGGTGTATAGGAGCGCAGAGTCTTGAAGGATAAGAAGCCGAAACCAGATGAGAAGCTTGAGGAACTGGTGCAGGGCAATATCCCGGGCGAAAGGACTCTGTTGTTCTGGAGCCTCGAGAGCAGAAAGCTCGCTCTCTACCCACGGAAAAATTTCTCCAAGGAGATCTTGGGGAGGTTCTGAGTTGCGCGTCAATTTTTGGGATGGATCATATCAGATAAAACTCACCAAGGAACTCGCGCGGTAAAAAGTGGGACTCGGGTCTCGCTCCATCGAACATGGCTGCACCAAGAAGTGCATCGACTGGGAGGGCACGGTCGTAGCATGGCTTGAAGGAGCCGCTTTCGCTCCAGCCACCCAATGCTTTCGCGCCATCAACTGTCGCACCGTATTCTTGGGCGGTTTTGACCGAGAATTCCCGTCCAGCATGTGTGACCTTCGAAATATTCACGCCGTTCTTCTCGTATATGAGATTCACGCGCTTTCGATGATCTGATGAAATCCATTCAGCTCGGGTCGTTGATCAAGGTCCAGAAATAAAACTTACTGTCGTAGCCCATTTCGGACATGGGATTCTTTCCGGATGGAAAGAGATAAAGACCGTACCAGTCTCGTTTCCCGTAGTCACCGTATTCAGGGTCAGAGAAGTCCGGAGCAAAATCAGGGACAGCACCGTTGCGGACATGGAAATACAAGAGGTGTCTGATTCGCTAGCCGAGCACACTATCAACAGCACGTGCTCGAAGAGCACCTTCCATATCGGGTTGTTGATATCACAAACATTGGCGTTCTCCCACACGGTGACCACGAGCTCCGACGCGTCCCGCTCGGCCTACGACGAGTCCACCGGTTCCCCAGTACCCATCTTACCTCATAGGGAGTAGCAGACATGTCTTGCTGCTGAAAACGACTTGACGACCCGCGTAACAGAGCCACCGTGAACTACCAACAAACCACCGATTCTGGCGTAAATACTGTTGATAATACCCCTTTGTCACACGTAAATGAACTCTGTACATCCCAATACCCCCAGAATGTCTTGTTTCAACTCTACTCTGCCTTTCCTGGCCCTCCGCCGCTATCACATTCAGCTGGGACAATCACCGCGGATTCATGGACAGCAGTTAATGTTGGCGGCTTGAATCCCAAGGGGCTGAAGTGCCTGAATTGCTTCAAGGAATTCAAGAAAGGAGCAAGCCAAAAGAATTTGAGAGACCATATCATGTCGAATGCTTGCAAAGGTGTGTTCTCATTATGTACCACTGATAAATCTTGGTCGAGCTCATGCGATGTTGGTGGTACCCCCGACACCACGCACTACTGAGCAGACAGTTCCTTTGGCTCCGCCGCAACTGGCTCGTTCGGAGCGCTGCGCGGGAATACCGCTTGCGTGGGATCCCGCAACATTTTGGGAAAAGTCAGGAAGCTTGTTTATTAATTCTTACAACGCGGGAGGTTCCACAAAAATTCCCTTACATACTCAAACATCTATACAATGTATATAAATATTTCCAGAGAATTCTTCCCCATACATCGTGCATACAATCCGAATGGAATCCAACACCGGCGAGACATCCAAACGGAGACGGAGCCCGATATGGAAGGTGCTCTTTGAGCACGTGCTGTTGATAGTGTGCTCGGCTAGCGAATCGGACACCTCTTGTGGAAATACGAAAATAAAAGCAGTGCAATACTGCCGACTGGACATAGCTCGACGTGCCGATGTCTAAAGGCGCCGTGCTCATCGGTTCTGCCTGTCTGATTATGCTTAGCATTGTCCGCGAGCATGGTAAGAGCCTAACGTCCGAAATCAGTTTTAATGGGGTGTAATTAGAATGCATACACACGGAAACAGTTTCTCCAAGACCCTTCGCATTCATGATTACATCTGTCATGAAAAGATCGGAAAGAAGGAGACTACGGGTGCTATCACCGCGAAACGCGACAGAGCAGGAGGTAAGGAGCATCCCTCGATCCCGAAGACCGATGTAAATATTTGAGGGCCCCTTGAAATCAGTCAAGCACCAGGCGGCACATTTCATCAGATCAGTGGCCATGAACGTGTCTGTGGATGAGATTAGCGAAGGAGAACGACGAAAAGCAGGTCACATACCTGCATTGGTTCCCTTCGCCTTCAGGGTGTGGGCCACTTGAAGAGGATGGTACTCTAAAATCTGTAATCACTGTCTATATTAACTGAGAATAACATCGAAATCTACGCACTTGTGAGACCACGGCCGTTGGATTACTGCTAGGACACCTAGGTGTGATGTATACTTGCTGAAAAGTCCACCTGAAGAGTCCTCTTGCGGGAGAATTTCAGGTCAAAAATGCCGGCGGCTCGAAAACGTCTGTGAGTGCGAGAGAAGCAGGCGGTGATCTCCTTCTTTGGGTGTGAGAAGATGATTTGCCGCGTGTGGCAATGCACTGATCGGGGCCACCCGGCCGTTAGAAGCCGGGTCCGGGGTATATCGTGTATTGTGACTGGGTACCTCGCTTAGCTCCTGGGTACGTACCCAGCGGGGTACCCAGCGGTTAGCCGCAATCATACGTATACTCTATGTACATAGATACCAATAATGATTCTTTCAGTTTCTGCATACAAAGAAACTATTAGTTTCAGCGCTGCTGAAACTAATGCTGAAATCCTGAGCTATTTATGCTACTGGTTGATATAAATAGCAGGCCAATGGCATAAATAGCTCAGGATTTCAGTGCTAGTTTCAGCAGCACTGAAACTAATAGTTTCTTTGCATGCAGAAACTGGAAGAATCATTATTGGTATCTATGTACATTGAAATTTGGCCCAACCCAATGTGAATCGTTAGCTAAGAATAACAGTGAATACAACCTGGAAGGGAAAATTCTTGTTGTGATGTCCCGTTTGTTACCACAAAAGCCCTTTTCCCTCACTAGGTGACTGTAACCAGTCCTTCACTTTTCGCCCTTGGGTTCGTGACTAAGCATCTCCTTATTAAGAAGGTACTCCCACGTGAGTTTCGGCAACCTCTCGGCGCGGTAGGCAGTTTCGTGCTCCGCCTTGTTACGCGTCATAACCTTGCTCTCTTGTCCCCCACCGCCATGCCACCACCCACTACCCATTGCACGCCCTTCCTTGGTCGTACGTGCCTCATGCCTCCCCGTCACTACCGTCCAAATGTGCTTCTTTCGAACAAATGCCCCCCTGTAACTAGCGAGGAACGAGCGTCCAGTTATAGCGTCTGTCTTAGAGAGACTAATGCCCCCCCCCGGCCCTTTCTCGTCGCGCCGCCTGTCCTAGCGCCCGATCCTCCCCTTAAATCTTATTTCTTTTCCTCAGTAACTATCCTATCACTGTACGAATGTTGCAGGATTCCAGCAATTAGCTGTTTAGTTAAAGGACTCGGACGTTGTCGTACAAATCGTAGACAGAAATCATGATACAATTCTGATTCATGACACCTGTGTGCTCTGAATACACGGGCTGATGACTCCTTCCCTCCACCTGAATATTTCCCTCTGACTTGCTACTCACTATACATTGTCACACAAGGCCGCGCACGGCTGTCGAGATCAGCCGCCGCGATGCCGTTCCTGCGATAGATATCGGCACTTTTGGGCTTGTAGGCCTGCACAAAAGGCTCATTCATTTGGGTACCCAAATGAACTATGCATGTAGGTAGGAGAAACAATTCCACTGAACAAGCGGGGGAAACGAGGGCCCGCAGACACTAGGTTCAACCATCCTCTATCCACTTCCTCGAATCGGCTATGCTCAATGAATCCCAATCTTTTGCATGTAATGCTGATAATAAAAAAGAACTTGCCGCAGATGTTACTGAAGCGACCAAGCCCGACTCGAACGGGCATCTCCTTGGAAGCAGTGGAATACAGTTATATGGCCTACACGTGCGTTACATTATGCCACTGGTCTCTATCTTACTCAAACTATATCCTTGAATTGTGTCCCTTGCGTTGCCTGTGCTCACGCAGAAACAACAACACAAAGGTAACAAGTGCTTTCCCAATTTTATGGGTTGAGGCCATTTCGCCGACTACGTGGAGAAAAAATCGACCTAGTCGTCGAAACAGCATGGAGATATATCAGGAGACGCGCGTCCGGCGCCCTTGTCCAAGGTAGACTGCTGGTACAGACCGCGGATGCGGTGGCTGGGAAGATGACGACGGACGCGCTGGTGCGGCATCAACATTGAGTAAATAAGACGAAGAAAAGAAATCATGCTCACCACTGCGCTGATGGATCGCTCCCGCCGCTGTACATTTAAAGATATATCTATATCAGCATGGATAATGTTCCCACCCTGGACCTAGTCTGCGAAATATCATGTTCAGTGCCGCCATGGCATGACATGAAAAACACGTACCACTGAAGGGAATCCTGATGTTAGCTGTGCGAGAAACAGATTTTATTCATGTGATACGATGCCGGAGAAATCACAATCGTGCCACCGTTCGAGATAGCAATAGGACAGTCATATCCGTGGGTGTGATTATTGCTGAGTTTCGGATAGTTCTCGAGCTAATTTCGGTGCGTGAGCCGGCGCGGGTAAGGATACGGAAAGAAGGGCAGCGCACCCTCTTCAGGAGGTATAACGAAGGCACTAATTAGAATAACCAATTAGCCGATAAGCAGGAGGAGCACACCCTTGACAGTCCGTCCCTCGGTCTTGAAGTCGTTTGCATGTAATGGTCAGCCCGATTCGAGCTCCCGCCTCTAGAGATCCCACATCAGGACGAATTAGACGTGTAGAATTTAATCGTGAGAACAGGTTGGGGAGACTTTGGCTCAACGTACCCTGGTGTACATCTGTCGGACAAATCAGAATGGTGAGCGTCAAGAACTGTATGTAATTGAACGGCGTCCCAATGTGGAAGTTGATGCTATGCCGCGTTAGCGCATCCCGTGGTACCGACTGGATAAGAATCCTCACCTGCTTCCTCCGCCTTAACGTGACACACCGCTAAGGAATGGGCGGAACCACATTTAAAAGAAAGACGACTTACCGGGAGAATGAAATCCTCATGGGACAATGTTCTTCCTGCCGCACATGTGCGATGATGCCACGGTGTCGGTGTAGAACGTAGCCTTGTTGCTGGCAAAAAAAAAAGTTAACAAACAGCGCGAGGGTACAGCAAAAAGAATACTTACATTCCATCGCGCTGCACACGTAAACAACAGGCATACAGGGGATGAACAAAAGTGCGCAAATGTTGAGATGATTCTCGCTGACTTATATGATTCTCGCCAACCTAGAAATATTGTCGTTGCTTGAGATAATTCAGCTCGCTCGAGGAGTATTTCTTCCGGGGATCGTCTCGGTTGTTAGCACCATCTGGATGAAGCACAATATGAATGGAGTAAGTAGAGATGCCCTGCCTTCGATGAACATGACTTTCAGGTTGGGTCCGCATGCACGAGACACCCGGGAACGACACATCCTGTGGTGCAGGCATCGGACATTATTAAAATGCGCAGCAGGCGATTGCAGCGCACCTTCTGGGCCGCCGCACGCAACTATAACGTCGACTTACTGGGGGTGGACCATGATTCACGATGATGTGTTCATATTTCACAGAGGAGTGGATGAAGATAAAGGCGATATTTAAGGGAAAAGAGCTGGGTCGGCGCAAGCAACAATGGGTCAACTACGTATAGGAAGGACCCTTGACGTATTTCTCGAGCGGATGGCTGGATATTGGCGATGGATGGTAGGGCAATGAGCGCGACATGGTCGCAGGAAAGATGTAGCAACGCCGGATCAGTGCGGCATCCGGGTCGTGCAGCACTGTTATTCGAGTGCTTCTGGTGCTCCGTTGGTGTAGTTGACGGAAACACACGGGTAGATATTCTGTGTCCATGGGTATTCTGAGCTAATTATGTAGGCACAATACAGCAAGTATCTAGGTACATCCGAGGTCAGTGTTGCATAAAATGTGGTCGGCCGATCGCACGCGGCAGTTGCCGATGCACCACGTGGCTGTCATGACATTGCTCGCCACAACATTCCACAACACTCTCCTCGTCCCTCGTCATGACCTACAAGCTTTACAACCCGTGCCTTTGGCATGGACACTCGCTGCGCTCGGTCCGTACCTACGTCCCGGGGTCGACAGCTTGTTGGGGCTCCGCCCCAAACCCTGGGGGTAGCTCCGCTGAATCTCAGTAGTGTCACTCAAAGTAAAAACAGCATAGATTCTCCAACATGTAAACTATTTAAGCAGGACACTACTGCAAATAGGCATTAGTTGAGCTTCATGTTGCTTTGCACGTGGGACTTACAAATAATCAAAGCAGTACTTCTGGGTATACAATATTCTTTGTGACAGTGGTGTTGAGCTTGAATAGAGCCTTAATGCATTGGCTGGAAATGCACTGAGACATCTGTGCGAAGCTCCAGACCAATGTGGTGAACATTGGCCCTGGGATTGATTTGTGGTCATGGAAAATGCAAGGTGAACAGGGAATTGATGATGCTTGATGGAAAAGGCAAGCTGTTCTGGAGAGGGAATAATTGTGATACATGGAATAAATGCTGTTTTCCAATCATGCTCTCCACCAATAAGCTGGATCTCTAACACATGGGCTGACATTTTGGTCAAAATCCCTTAAGAGCCATTGCACAGACCATTTGCAGGATTAAGGTTTCGAGGGACCACCAACTTTGAGTGTCAATTTTGCAAGTGGCAACACCAATGCCTTGATTGAATTGAGGTACTCGATGAGGTATTAGAGACCACTGTCAACTCCTTGCTCTGTCACCATAGAATCAGCACCGTAAAAGACTCTTTCCTCCCCAGGAAATTTGTCAAGCAGTATTTGATAGATTTCGTCAACACCATCATTGTGTACTGAGATAATTGTGTGCTTAAAGAAATATTTGTCTTGCTGCCGGTACAAAGCTAAGCCAGGAGCAGATATGCCTGGATAAATTGTCTCAATAAGGGATCCAACAGTATCTTCTGGGAGCTTCATAATAGCTGGAAGGACATTATTCTGTACTGCATTGGTAGTGATTTAGCAAAATCCTTCTCATGTTCTGTGTCAGGTGAAGTATTTCATCCTTCTGCCATAGTAGCTAAGACCGTTGAAGACACAGTCTGCTGACAATCTGTTCCCTTCCATCTTTCACAACCACAGGGAGAATCTGTTGAAAGTCACCACCATAGACCACCATGGTTCCACCATATGGCTGTGGATCATTGTGAATATCTTGCATTGTCTTATCCACAGCCTCTTGGTCATAGGGTTAGGGGGTTAGGGTTGTTATTGACGAAAACACACAAGGGAGCTTGTTGCGGAAGGAAGGACAACAGGGTGATGGGGATCCAACACCAAACCTGTTTTGCTTATAAGCTCTTCAGGTCCTGCTTACTCATTCTGATTTGCACGCTGACTGAGCACCTTACTCATTGTCTTGGCGCTCACTAAGGTATCTTATTCATCATCAGTCAGCTTTCTCAATAAGTGCCAAGTGAATCACTCAGCGCCAAGCCTTATCACTCAGCATGACAGGCCTGCAATTACTAAGAATGGCAGCTAGACTGGCCAGGTCCAGACTCATGGTCTGGGCTCACTCACAAAATCTCATGATTATGTAAGGAGACTCCAAGGCCTTCACCTTACATAATGACTCTCAGCTTAAACTCAGATCTCAACCTGTGCCTAGGCTAGGAGGTTAGAGGTTAGCGTTACCTGGTTAGGGTTAGCGGTTGGCTAAAGAGAGTCACTATTGCGTAAGCGAAGAATGACATTCCGATTAGGGAATAGAACTCACGGTTAGGGTCTTGGTTAGGGTTGGTAGGTTCCCTAAACAGCCTCGATTAACATCGTCTGCAGAGTTGCAGAGACCGTGGTACGTACAAGATACAATAGGCGTGTCTTGAAGGAATTTTGCTCTCCAGTATGGGCATGCTACCGTTAGTACATTAACCTCCTCTAACAGGAAGTACTAGACCGACGGGTTCTACCTGTACAGTAATGAGACACATACAATTAAACTTAGTTGTATCCCAATGTTTGAAACACATAGTCAGGTCTTAAGACATCTGAATCATCTGACAAGTTAGCCTCATCAGAATCCATGAAGTTTTGATCTGGCTCTGTAGCATCGTGTTCGAGCGTTGTGAAAACCGTCTTTTTCCAAAGACTGGTCAGGTCGAATAAGTTCTTAGTGCGTTTGCGACTAACAATCATTCGACGATTGAGGATTCCAATTTTCCTTACATCTGGCATGAGGGACTGACCACCTAGAGTGTGAACGAGAGTGCAAGACGACTCGAACATCACATCCATGTTGCCAGTGTCATTGCTGAACTTGGGGTATCTGATGTTGAAGTTATCAGACTCGGCAGCGGTAATCCACTGCCGCCAGAATCCAAGGACGGTATCACCTAATTCCTTTGCGGAAAAGTAATTCCATGCCGTGTTAAAAGTGGACTTCAGCACAAGAACTTCCTCAGGCAGGCTTTGCACGTTATTGTTAACAGCTAGGCGTTTGTTCCAACGTTCTTTGAAGTTGTCTGATGTCCACTTATGAACAAGGTCAGACGGATAACCGCGCTTAACATAAAGAGCAACGAGGCTTTTTATGGTGTCAATGTAGTGAGAATTAAGACTACATAGCGTGGCTAACCGGGACATTTCACCAACAAAGGTTCCCGTCTTCACATCAAGGGGGTGGTGAGATATCCATGGAATTCTTTCCTGGTGGGAACGTGACTTGCGGTATGGCATGTGTTGCAGCTTTTTGTGTTCATCCACATAAAGTGTTATGTCCAGGAAGACCTGGTAGTGTTGAGACACGTTCCATTCAATCATGCAACCATCAAATTTGACTTGCGATATAATTTGCAAAGCTTCAGCTTCAGATGAAGCGTATACAATTGCACAGCAGTCATCGATGTAACGCCCATAGAAGGGAATCAATGGGTGTTCGAGAATCTTCAGTTTACGCTCATGCCACCAACCATAAAGGTTAGCTAGGTCTGGAGTACAAGCAATGCCCATTGCAAGGCCTAGTGTCTGCGAGACCATTTCTTTCCTGGGCGTTAGGAAAATTCATAACCCAACAAAAAAAGCTCTGATCAGGTTGATTTTTTCTGCACTCTCACTGTATACCTATGACTGACCAGCACCTCCAAGTACCCTTACCCTTCCGAATGCTCAGAACCCTCAGAAAAAAAGATCCACACTGCTGGATAAACAGTAGGTGGAGGTTGATCAAACCATGGCCCCCCGTGATTTTTCATGCCAAAAACTTTGTTCCCGTCCGATTTGACCGCGGATAAGGGGCGGTAATCATTCGTCGTATAGATGAGCCCCCCCTGACCAATTTCCAGGCTAAGCATGTTGCTATTGCTTCCCCCACAGCTCTTACATTGTGGGATTGTGCAAAAATCAAAAATTCTCCGAATATCCTGGACACTCGATACTTTTTTTGTCGTACACCCCGGGTTTTTGGGCACATCTGAGTCTGCAGAATCCTAGCTACCTGTATGTAATTAAATCATATTTCTACGTTAGTAGCCCATGGAGTTATGAATTTTTTAATGTGCAGGATGCGCATCCCCCCTGCCCAACAACTCGTGCCATCAAAACCGACCGCATCGCCACATCAAAGTGGCGATCGCACCATCAATTATAAGTGTGTCCACCGCGTCATCAGGTTTCCGTCATTCTATTCCCGCACCTCCCACTTGGTCAAATTATCAACTCCACTTTTTTTGCTTCCGCACCCGGCCGATGCCACATCACGGGTGTGGCCGCCACTTTCTTGGCGCACCTTCCACTGCATTGGAGCACCCTCCCACCCCGGCGGATCCCATCTCCGGGTTTGGCCGCCACTCTCTTGGCGCACCTCCCACTTACCTGGAGCACCTCCCACTCATTTGGCGCACCTTTTCGGCTCCACTCCGCCACACCCGGCCGCTTCCGCTGTCTCCCTTCCGCCCTGAACGCTCCTGGTTTAACTATTGTCCCCTGGCACGTCAGCGCGAAGACGCGACACGTTATTTGCGCATGTTGTCCTATGGCCCCTCGGCCCCGACACGTCATAGACGTGTCTCCGCCAAATCCACCATGCCGGCCTTCTCCAGCCTTCTCCCTCGTCTCCCCAGTCGACTACCGCACTCGCTCAAGCCATGCCAACCCCGCTTCCCTCGATTGCCCATCCCTCCATACCCTGATGCCCTCGCCACGACTTCTCTCGCTTTGCCGCCCGCTTTCTCTCGCATCAACTACTCCCCTCCTCCTCCCCTTCTTCTCCCTGGTCAACAACCTCCTGTACGGCTCACTCTTCTTGTCTGCTCAGGCCACGGCCTCCGCCAGCCGCTTCGCCCCGCATAGCCCGGCCTCTACCCGCACCCGCGCCAACTACGTTTTCCGTTCAACCACCTCCCCTGCCGTCGTTTTTCTCCCTCCTCCCCCTCTTCCGGATTGGTGTTTTTTGCCCCTTCCGCAAATATAATCCAATCCCCAATCTTTGCCGCAGGTCCGTCCTTCTAACCCAAAGTTTCCTCTTCCCCCCATACCATCCTGGCATATTATCAGGCTTCAGCTGGACGACAACCACACCATTCTTTTCCATCCGTCCTGCACCTCTTTCCTCGCACCGCCTCCCGTGCCGCCTCCAGCGCTTTCATTCCCCTCCTCCGCTCTGCAATACGCACTGTCCCAGCCGAAATAGAGATGCTCCCATGGCATCACATCTGCGGTGTCCCGGGACGTCTCGATTTTTGCTGGGTACCCGTCCCCACTCCCCAAACTTCCCACTTCACGCCATTCTCGGGACGTCTGCACCAATATCACCTTCACAAAACGGACCCCCGGCTTCAACTCCTGGGGTATTCTCGCATGTGCCACCACTTGGTCTTTTCCCCTCGCCTACCGCATACAGAAGATTTGAGCCCTTCACTACACTGATTCCCGCGGCCGATATCTCCCGGGAGTTATATGTACCTTCTCGGGAGATTCGTTCCCTCAGCACAGGTGAACCGTCACGTCTCTCGGACGTGAGATTCAGCCTCCATAAAACGGGATGAGCTTATCCCTCTGTCACTTTGCTCACACACCCCCTACTACTGATGCATTCACAGATACTTTTCCCCATTGCTGGCGCTCTCATCTGCTATGGCCTATTCCATATTCTGTAGCTCGTCGATCATAAGTTTGCGTTGTTCCCACTTCGGCGTCTCTCGGGTCCTGAGAATCCCAGCTTCATCTTGGGGAACTACACAGAACCTTTTGGGGCATTTATTCTGACCCCTCTCTAGAGCGACACGGAATCGACGCAAAAATGGTGCAAATGAATATGGGCGTAAGTTCTGCTCAAATGCCTGCTCAGTGTCCATTCCTTTTTTTGATGACCATCTCCGTCTCCAGAGGGCGAATGCAGATCAGCTCAGCTCTGCACCTCGGGGATCAACTCGTAATTGGATGTCCAAGCCGCTGGAATTCCGAGTCTTGATGCGAAGTCCCAATCAGGCTCGAAATGGAAGACGGTAAGCGCCAGGCGACTCCTCCAATTTGCCAATTTGATCGACATTCTGAGCTCTCAACCAATAAGAATTTTGTAAGCCACGACCTCGCGTCGCTCCCTACCTTGCTCAAGCATTATGTTCAGAAGCAGGCTTTTGGTGTCGCTCAAGTTCGCCTGATATGTACGCGGGGTTTACTTTTTCACTCACTTTCTTGTGGCTCATTTTCAGAATCAAGGCCCTCCTCTACACTTTGATCAGGTCTCCTGTACCGAGCTGTATCCGCTGTAGCATCACTTTACTCGTCCGCCTTCCTTCGTATGTTCCGGGCCATACTACCTCCGAAAACCCAAGCGTATTCCCGTCCCATGATAAACTCACAAGCAGTACTCGCTTCGGTGCTTCTTAATCTTTCCACGCCGCGTACCGGATGCTCGACGAACAAGATCTGAGCCCCTCACTTCCCCGACTTCAAAAGCAAGACCGACTTGAGATCTCCCAGGATTTATATGCACCTTCCCGGGAGAATCTGCTCTGACTTGCCCATTGATCAGTGACGGTATCCATCGGCCACCTTCACGCTCCCGAGCACCCAACTCAACCACACCCAACTTTTCCGCATTTTGCCAGACTCGAGGACTTCTAATGGTTATCCGACTTAAGTAAATCTAAGTTTGGTAATCTCGTTTAATGCTCCATCCCAATTATGGCCTGAAGTCAAATCTATCCTGAACCGCTCCATTCCTCCGATTTTTTACCAAATACTCCGGGTTTCGGGCTCCGGACTCCAACATTTTTTCCCTCCGTCATCATTCTGATCCTACCATTGCTGCACTAGTCGATGACGCGCTAGGGGGACTTTAAAGTCCATTCTTCCATGCTGTGGAGTGCACAGTGCATCATGGCATTACGAGACTCAGTAGGAACAATAGGGCTGAGCCCGCCTCCTCCCAAAGCTCATACCCAGCCCCACAATGGCAGGCCCGACCGGAAACCCCCCTTCACAACTATTCTACTGTACCACCGGAAAACACCCACCCATACCTTCACTTATTTATTTGCCCCATTTTGTGGGGCACTGCGTCTTAGCAGATCGTGCACTTGTTGCGGTATAGAGATGCAGACACACAAAAAAAAAGGTTCGGGCACGTGTGCGCTATTGCAAGCGCACACGTGCCATCAAATGTAGCTTCGGATTTCTGTATGGAAATAATAATTCCGCTCTACGAGGGATCTCAAGTCCCGATGCTGCCGTACAAATTCATTCCCCGTATCCTGTATATTTGTAAGATATGTCCGCCGGATCGTTGGATCAGGAGGGAATGAGACCCAAGATTATCTCCTCGTTCTTGTATTTCTTTCCCGGCTGGTATTTGAAATTCTTGTCTTATTCGACCAGTTAAATAATAGCGCTTTGCACTATTCTCAGGAGGTTAGGGTCGGACATAATACAAGCTGTGGGTGGAGCCACCTGCGATGAACCAACTCGGTACAGAACGACTCATTCAATACCAGGACCGGAACATCCCACACTAGGCATCAAATTTTTAGGTCCAAATCTCCCGCTCCCTGACCCTGATGGTCAACAATTTTCGAGGTGGGAAAACAGGAACCAAGAGCATGCGCCCAAAGCGTCTCGTGGCTCATCTCGCATATGTTCAATCGATCAAATACCAACCCATGGATCTTTCCAAATTACGCACCGTCCCCCCAACCCCTTTGACTTGCCCAGGGAGCCCAGGGATCCTTGGCAAATCCGTACCTACTGAACACTGAGTATATATAATATATTACATGGTCACTGGTATCCGAGCATTGTCTTGACCGCATGGTCAAATTCTGACAAGCAGTCCTGAAACGAGTGAACCCAATCTCCTCCCTTCATGTTGAAAACGTAAAATGAATCCACGGCACTGGAAAGCGAGTAGACCTTCCGAAAGTTGTTTTTCTTTGTCGCCTGCAATATCTGTGACGAAAGCCGTAATCAGAAGGTGATCACATTCCAATGCCTTCTGGGATTCCCGGGAGACTTGTCACTTTTGATGTGTGTTCCACTGCCCTGTGTTATCTGCGCCGGCGTCAGTCACGTTAGTGGCCTCCTTTGGAAGAAACACCCATAATGCCGCTCAGCCTTGTATTTGGAAAAATTCAGGCCTTCTGTTCAACTCCCACCGCTCTTCAGAATTAATGTCTTTGCATTTTCGGTTTAACCATGCTCTTCCAGCTTTCTCTTTCTATGTTCCCTAGGAGATCCCTGGCCAATCTGTGACATCATTCCATGTCCATCTCCACCTTGATGTGTGCCGTGGCGGGAGGACCTGAGGCAATGCAAACCTCAAATCCACCTTCAACATGACTAGGCTGATATGTTAATGGTGTACAAGCAACTGAAGTCACGTAACTCACCTCCAACCTCCGTGGGTGAGCAAATATTCAAGCATTTGAGAAGAGAAGCGGGAGGACCCACCAATGCTCCAACCCACAGGATATATATCACTTCTATGCGAGTGTTGAACCTCATCAAACCCCGAGAAGCAGTCCCACAATGCTTTGTTTCTGAGAGGCCATCCATATACCATCCCATTTCCACAATAATTCTCCACGATCATTCCCACTTACTCTGCTTGAAACTAAAAGGCAGTAGACCCACCAGCGGTTTGTTACCCCGTCGTGTATTGGCAGGCATTTGAGAAACTCCCACCCTCTCCCCAGCCAAACGCGAAGTGCACTCAGTCAGCCAGAGCTACGCAAACCACTGCTGAGTTGAGACTTATGATCAACCAATTACGCTAAATTTCCCATCTCTGACTGATCACCCATATTTCTTCTGTGATTCCTGGGAGACTATTTCCAGAGTCTCACGTATCTCCCCTCGGTCTACACGTCAACCCGCGAGTGAACCAAATCCCATCATGAAAATCTACCATGACAATGTACTGGAAAGTGAGTCAATCGCGAGGCCATGTCCTCAGAATGCCCGATCACACTCCACGGAATTGGGTTAGCCCAAAACTTTGACGGACCAATCATTTTGCCAATATACTCCATACTTGTGCCCCAATTTTCCCAGATCCATCATACACCAATTAGTACACCACCCCCAAAATTGCGACCTTTTAGCTCAAAATTTTTGTTGAAATATGCAGTGCAAGCTTGTGAAGCCGCGTATGGAACATATTGCATATAAACGCGTAGCTACATTGTACATGTGTTTGTAGTGGATCCTAACAAACACAGTATACTCACTCACTTGGGTTATACTGCGCCCGATCTCGAGACCCAAATTCTAACAATTTTCATGGACCAATCATTTTGGCATTATATTCCATATTTATGCCCCAATTTTCCCAGATTCACCATACAGCAATCAGTACACCACTCCAACCTTTTAGCTCAAAACTTTTACAGACCAATTATTTTGCCAGTATACTCTATATGTACGCCCCCTCCATCCTAATCTATCCCACTCCATAGCCAGACGCTCACATGCCTCCACTCTGTAAGCACACTACGAATAAAACCCACCCTGGGAATCCTGGGATAATTGAGCTCAATTATGACTTCATGCTCAACAGTTCAAATTTATGCCCTGCACCAGTTCCTCAGAGCCCCACATTCACCCCCACCCCCAATTCCCTCCCTGCCAGAAGATTACATAATCACACTGCATAACCAATTCTCACCCGCTGTCCGTCTACTTACTCACCGTCATGTCTCTCACGATCAGACATGATAATTGAGCTCAATTGTGACTTCATGCTCAACAGTTTGATTTATGCCCTGCACCAGTTCCTCGGTTCTCTCCCAGCTCTACATTCACCCCCGCCCCCAATTCCCTCCGTGCAAGCAGATTAAATAATCACCCTGCATGTCCAATCCTCGCACGCTGTCCATCTGCTTACTCAATACCATGTCTCTCACCATCAGACACAATAATTGAGCTCAAAACGACCTGGACACCCAGAGATGCAGTATGCCCGCAATTGACGGACATGTAACAAAGAACCATTCAGGTGGCTAATGAGGCCACGTCCCAATCTCCCAATTCTCCCATGCATTTCTATTTTTTGGTTAACTCCGCCGCCCAAAATCAATTTGCTGTCGCGTCTGTGCAGACAGTTTTCGGTCCTCTTCAGCACCTCAATGATAGAACACGGGGCTGGTTCCACTCCAAAATTCTCGAGTGACTGCTATAATAACTAACCCATCTTTTTCTTCTCATCCTGCCGCTGCCATTTTGGATCGGTGTTCTCCCTTGAATGTAATATCCTATTGTGTTACTGACATGGGAGTACAGGGGACAAATTTGGCAATTCACTCGCTCGCGTAACCGCCAATCCCTACATATACAGGTAATTTTCTTTGGTAGGCGGTTTGGACGGTGTGACACATCGTGGGAATTTATTATTGATATATGTTATGATCTTCTTGTGACGAGCCTTCTTACTTCCCCCTTCCTGCTGGCTTAGCCTTCGGGCCGTTGCTGCTCGAATAGGAAGACTGTTCTGGCTTCGCCCTCGGGCGAGCGACCGCTCAGTGATTCAACAACCATGGCCACCGGCCCCCAGTTTTTGACACTGGGGCCTGCGCCTGGCTATTGGCACAGCTTGCCACCTATGGAATCGAAAGAACATCCGCACCTTTCGAACGCGGTCTGCGTGCCCTGCTGCGCTGGACTCTGTGCCTCACGCACCCTCATGCCTGCATGCCGTGAGTGCGCATACCAGTCACAATTCTTGTCGTGCTCTACACCTGCATGAATCGAACCGGATTCAAGCCCATTGGCACGAAGGTGCGTCTCCTGTCCTTCTTTGCTTGTTTCTCTTCACTGACCCCCCCCTACGTGCAGATCTACCACCATCCACAGGTGCCAATCACTGTGTCATTGCCCGCGCACCCGATTGCGAGCCGCACACGGACCGCCGCCGGGGATCCGCGCGCGGCGCTGCATGTGCGGCTGCTCGTCGCTCTCGCCTGCGCGTCGTACCAGTTCTTGGATTCGTGCCGCAGGGAGACGAGGTCTTTTTGCACAGGATGCACACCGCTGGACGCGCTGGGAGGGTGACGAACACGCCTGTGGCAGCATCGCCGGCATTGCTCGCGCTGTTTCCGCCCTGGGGTGTTCTGTATACACTGCAACGATGTCCTCGCCGCCCCCGCCCGTGTCAATACATGTTTCATATTTCTCCCTCACCGCCCACCTCCATGGAGTTCCGCCAACCGCCATTCGTCAAGCAGTTTGAAGGACAGCGCGCTCGTGGGTGCCCGTGGTGCAGCAACGCTGCCCCCTCGTCCCCGCCCCCGCTCTCGTCTCCGCAGTGCGGAGTACTCGCCTGTCGCAGGGGGGGGGGGGGGGGTATGCATGGGCGGCGGGCGGACCGTGCATGGGGTAGGGTTTCGTGGGTGGGGTCTTGGCCGGGTTGCGGGGACAAGGGTGACAGGAAGCCTGGTACATTTTCACGTGCCGATGCCCCTTCGCACCCCAGTATGGGCTTGGCGGTGCTCATGGAGTTGTACAGCCCGCACCCGCCGCCCGCATCGCCGACCGGTACGATCCTCCCCTACTGTACTGCGCGGTCTTATGCTGATCTTCGACAGGTCACCAACCCCTCCTCGATGGCAATGGGTCGGCGTTCTCCGACTACAGCACCACCGTCATTCGGGCCCACCCCAGCCAGGGCTCCGGCAGTCAGCTTCCATCCTTGTCATCCATACTCCCTGTCCATGTGTCGCCCGACCCGAACGAGACTCCGATCCCCGTTCTCCCTACCACCTCGCATACTCGATCCCTGTCCGACTCGGAGAACGACCCTCTCAGCGGCTCCATCCTCTCCATCGCCTCCCTCGACTCGTACCACACGGCGTATTCTGTCTCGGCGATCCCCACCACGTTCGCTACCGAAGGGGGCTCCACCATCCGGTCCCTCTATGGCAACTACACGGCGCCCCTTGTGCATCGATTTTCGCTTCTCAAACCTGGCGCGAAGCCCAAGTCTAACGGGGCTCTCTCGCCTACAAGTAGCGCTGGCAACGGAGAGGTTACCGGCTGGAATCCACTTGACTTATTCTTCTCGAGTGGCCTCCTCGTTGCCAAGTGTGATATCTGCATGAAGAGGCTCAGGCGGAAACCCGTGCTCCAGTGTGATGATTGCTCGCTCCGTGCGCACGTCAAGTGCGGGGAGAGTGCTCCGAAGAATTGCGCATTACTTCCCCCGGGCACTCACCAGTCGCCCTTGAGCGTTCTCTCGTCCCCGCTTTCCAAGGTCAAGCAGAACGCTGCCGCCGCGTCGTCCGCCGGTGGCAAGCCCAGCCCCCTAGATGATCTCAGGTCGGTAGCAGCACACGCTTTCCCCCGCCCGTGACCGATGCGCGCACCCCGCCCCACGCCCGCTTCTTGTATTTGCGTCGGCTTGAACAGAGTGCGCGTGCGCGTAGGCGGAAGATGTCCACGCCCCTGCTCCATCTGCACGCAGTGTCGGGAATTGGAATTGGGCGGAGGGGAGGGGAGCGATGATCAGCACCGTACCAGCACTCCCACATCCGCGACATATGCGTATGCCGCCCGAACCAGTCCTCCCGTGCCGGCCACATTCGCGTTCGGCATCCGCGCATCAGTCATCGAGTGCACGCCGCTGTCTTCCGTCTAGCGCATCAGCTCCGCCACGCGCATGTCCCGTCGTCGAAGCAGTCCCTCCCTCCCGGCCGCTCGCGACCTTGCCCTCGCCGCCCTGTCGAGGACAAGTACATGCCCTATGCGCTACGGTGAAGCCTCGGCTTTTAGGGGCAGCCGCGAGCGCGGTGACCGGGTCGGGATAGGTTGGAGTGGAGCGGGGGGAGTGGACGCGGACACGGGCTGCATCTCTTTCTATGCCTACGCCGGAGGCTGAGCCGCACCCCGGATCCCCGCTGTCGCATCGAGTCTTTCTACCGGTCGCGCTCATGCATGGCCTGTTCCACCGACGGGGATTCCCTGCATTTACCCTGCGTGCGTGCCGTCTCGTGGCGAGGAGCGGGAGTGGGAGCGGGAGTGGCGGTGGCGGCGCGTTCGAAGGGATGGTGCGGGTGCGAGTGTGGAAGGAGTAGGAGCCGGGGAACACATAGGAGTAAGAGCGAGACCCTCGCGGGCGCAATGATGCATCGTGTGCGTTCGTCCTCGAGCAACAGACACAAGTTCTTTGCCACCGGCCCAGTCATTCAGCCTCGCGAGTCCCGTCAAGCGCGGTACGTCCTTGCTGTCTCATTCATATCTTTTACTTGACTGATTCTAATCAGGTTCCTCGTGTTCGCTTGCATTCCCATTCCGCATCTATCCCCGAAAGCGCTTTGGCTCCCCACTCGACCTCAGCCGGCATCTGGGAGCGACGCGATGTACTCCGCGTTGCCGTCGCCCTGGATCTTCCAGCGATGGGCGCGCCGGTCCTTCAGCCATGACGACGCCATCTCTCCGGCTTTTTCGAGTCGGCGGATCTGGTGCACACCCGAGCTCGGTTTGAGCGCTTCGGGCGACTCAAGCACGGGAGGGAATAGGACGATTCTTTGGGTGGCGGCGGAACAGAAGCAAAAGCCACTCATCTCGCGCGAGTCAGTGCATTCATCTCCGCTACACGCCCGGCCTGCCGTCGATCCATTCCCGCCCGTCTGCATGACGCGCCGTCCTCCGCATTTCGTATCATCGAGTCGGAGCGCACTCCATGCTCACTCGCCGACTCGAGGGTGGGACGGGGCAATGGGGCGGCACATTTCGGGCATCTGCTTGGCTAGAGGGTTCCATTCCCGGGGAAGCGGGAGTGGGGCGTGTTCGAGGGCGGCACATTTGGAG
This sequence comes from Mycena maculata, assembly GCA_029448575.1. Taxonomy (NCBI): domain Eukaryota; kingdom Fungi; phylum Basidiomycota; class Agaricomycetes; order Agaricales; family Mycenaceae; genus Mycena; species Mycena maculata. The sequence goes on along the minus strand of JARJLG010000290.1, from coordinate 17,908 downwards.
GAGAGAGTCGGCGTGTCCGAGGGGGGTGCGGAGTGGGTGAGGAAGGGCGAAGGTGGAGCGCATTTCAGGGGAGAGCCAGCGGAGACGTGGAGCGGGAGGAGGAGACACTTCCTCCTCCTGCTTGTGCGCGATGGTGCAACCCTGCGCAGCTCGGATGACGGAATGAAGATAGGCCAGCGGCGGTGCCAGCGCGCCTTCCCTCGCTATCAGCGCCGGCATCCTACCCATCGACATCACACTTGGCCGCCGCCATCGTGGAGGGCATCGCCGAGCAGTACGTCGCCTTTCCCCCCGTGCCCCGCATTCCCCTCAGCCTCTGTGTCCAATGCCTCGTCGAGCGCCATCTGTCATCCTCGTCTGCCACATCGACTTGCGCAGCTCCTCCCGCTAGCGCATCCCCAGCGCGTCCACCGCATCCTCCGCGTTGAGTTGTGTTGCATCCTCATCATCCGCCCGATAGCCCCCGTCCAGCACAGCAAATCCTCCACTGCTATAGGAGGCCGCGGATTGGCCTGTGGGTCGGGAGTCGGTGCGAGCGCATGTGGGTGCGGGTGCGGGTGCAGAGGACGACCGGGAGGGAGGAGCCAGACAGGGAAAGGATGAGGAAGACGCTCGCGCGCGTGATGATGGATGAATTTTTATAACGAGTGGCAGCGCTTGCGTCCCCCTAAAGTCGACCTCCCCTTCGCGCCGCCCTCCAGTCGTTTGCCGCCTGCAGCTTCTCCCGCTCCATCATTCACCTGCGCATTTTCCGCGGACAGTCCTTAGACTCTCCTGCACACTGATGCTGTGCTCTTCCCGCAGGGCGAAACCCGTCCTCATCCTATGCGCCGGCGCATCCAGCGCATCCTCCGCATCCTCCCTCGTCATCACCCCGCGAGGCGGGAGTTGGTGGATTCGTTGGAGAATGATCAGAGGAGTGGGAGGAGGAATCAGAGGGAGTGGGAGGAGCTTCTTCACGGGAATGGACTTTTGATATTTTATTTATTTTATTCTTTATTCTTTATTTCATTTTACACTCGCTGCAATCTTCTCTCCTCTCCTCCTCCATCCTTCATCACACCCCCCACGTCCCCCTCCCAGACTCCATTTCCGTTCCATCCCTTCGTCTAAGCGCCGATGACGTCATCCGGCGCTAAAGGTCCCTTTGACACTCCCTGTCATCCCATCCCCGCGCCCCTCCTCCCACCGCCTTTCTACCTACATTAATACCCGCGTCACCGTGCCCTCCCACTTCTCTCGCCCTCGCCGCCACCGCCGAGCTCAATGCACTCGATGGCGATGAGGGCTCCTCGCATTCGACTCACTTTTATTTCGCATTCTTCCATTCGAACCGCGTTCTCATGATACCAAGTATTATATCCCGCAATTCTGTATTCTTATTATTCGTAGACCTGTGGATCTGTAGCCCACAACGAGATGATTCAGCCAATCATCTCCAGATCTTTCATGCATTCCTCCGACTTCAATTCAAGCTCTCAATACCAAACAAAGTACGGCGAGCTAAGTTAGATAGACTATATTACATATGCAAAAGGTAATACACGAACCAGACAGTGAAAGTCAGCGCGGCAAATGCAAGATATGTCGGGCGCGCTCTGGCGACTTGGTCGAGCGCTGCGAGCTCGGCCGCTATCAGATGAGATTAGCGTGGAAATGGAATATGGGTCAGACGTACTTACCTGCATCCAGCTGTAGGACCTGCGCGACCCGGCGGAGTTCCTTGCAAGACGCTCCCGTGCACACATGGTCGAAGGAGGCCTCATCAAAGTCAATGATGAAGGGGCCTGACGTCTCTGACTGTGTGACGTTCCTGGGCTCGATATCGTTGTGCACGACGCCGCTTTGGTGTAGGTGCACGAGGCGAGCAAACAGTATACGCCTAGATCCAAAGTCAGATACATCCGAGACACGATGAATGAAACTCACTTGTCTGCTGGCTCGATGAAAACGCTAACTCTCAGGTATGTGTGAATGCGAAATGCGAAATGCTAATGCAGCAGAGCTATGAACTCTAAACCACACACAACACACAACACTATCAACAACTAACCCCTCAATAGAGAGAGTCAGAGTGCAAGTTCGGGGGTGTAAGTCAAGTATTAGACTTGATAGCAGCTGGTTTCTCGGTCGATCACTTAGTTAACTAAGGGTCGCTCGCGCTTTTGCAAGGTTTGACTGGTCAAGTCAAGCTGTATTGGACAAGTAACGTCTAGGATGTCAAGGAGACAGTATAGGGTAGGTTTTAAGACCGTTAAGTCTGCGCTTTTTGTGTCTTTCGACGGTTTCAGTGTTCTGTTCAATGTTCTGGTTCTGTTTGCCGTGTTCTGACTATTGCCGTGTTCTATCAATTGCCGTGTTCTGATTCTGATCCAATTCGTTCAAGGCAATCTATCGTTCGTACACAGTCTAACCTCCACGGCTATCAGAGCAACGGTTCTAATGGCTGACACAACGTGTACAGCGCCCCTAGATGTGCTAGCTTTCCCTCTCCTTCTGCTGACCTTTTATACTACTGCCCTATGGTTTACATCACGATGATTACTGTACAATGTCCGTTTGTTATATACCGTGCCGGAATGGACCTAGGACGAGATGGAAGATGGGCCGGAGGTTCAGGAGGCTCCGGTTAGGACCGGAGTTACCGTAGGGCCCGGAGGAGGTCCGGTGCAGTATAAAGGAAGGATAGCAACACCACAGGGGGTTAAGGGTGAGCTAACGCCTTGACTGACGAATAACCGGAAGTCGAGGTACCGGAGGTGATAAGGAGGTACGAAGACGACTTCAGATCGAGAGGAAGAACCAGGCAACGATTAACGTTACGGCGACGATTAACTTAATAATCAAACTAAAGTACATGAAGTAAAGACGTAGTATTTAAATGGAATACCTAATTGTATTCCCAAATAGGAAGGAGAGTGGTTCATGACAATAAGACAAGTCATGAGGTCTGATGATATGTTGTGAGACAATTAAACGGAAGATGAGAAGACGGGTAAACGGGAAACGCTCAGTAAGCCTTCATTGCATAAAAACCCGATGCTTCCGGAAGGTCCGGAGGCTCCGGTATATGACCGGAGCTCCGAAACCTACCGGAGCGACCTGAAGGTCGACGGGAGGCTTTGGGATGTTGCATGGATATAACAGTATCCCCCTCTTAGGTTCCTCTCCCATGAGGAACCCAAGAGATAACGAGTTGGCCGAACAATGAAGGAGCGTGGGAAAATAAACAAGATCAAAAAGTCACGTGCTGTTGGTTTTGACTCAGACCTTTCTTTCTTTCGCACCACGACCATCTCCGGCACTTAAACACCACAACACGATGTCTAGCAACGGAAACAGCGACAGTGGGCGCGAGGGGTCCAGCAACAGCAACGGCAGCGACGCCGGCAACGGCAAAAAATCCGGAAAGGGGAAGGCGCGCGCAACGATGGCGGAACTGCGCGAGGAAGCCGTGCAGCGCTTCTACGAGGAGCGGGAGGAACGCCGGCGGGTGCTGATCGCCGCGTACCAGGAGCAGGTGGTGGAGGCCTCCCACCGCGCGGAGGCCGCCCAGGAGGACGCCGCTCGTGCGCTCCAGCTTGCTCGCGACCTGGAGCTGTTGGACGCGGAGGCTCCGACATTCGACGAAGTGCCGGCAATCGAAACGTTGTCCCCGGAGCATGCGGAGGGTGGCGAGGGCGACGACGAGCTGAACAACGAGGACGACAGCGTCGTCGAGCAGGAGGGGGAGAATGGTGCGTCGCAGTAAAATCCGGAGGTTCCGGTACTAACGAATTTTTTTCTTCCTAGCCTGCGATTCCTGCCGCAAGAGCAGCGAGGTGTGCGTCGTCGAATACGGACGCACTGCGTGCCGCCGGTGCCGTGCAAAGCACATCCAGTGCAGTCGCGCGCGGCCCCTCGGACCGCCTCGCATCAACAAGCGACGTGCGGCACAGGAGGCCCGTCGCCAAGGGTTGCGGGGCCCTCGCGGACGCGCCGGAACCCCCGAACAGAGCGGGGCAACCGGAGCGACCGCGAGGTGCGTGTTCGCACGCGGAAGGAGCGGGAACGGAGGGCGCGGAAGGCGGAGCGCAAGGAAAGTGTGCGAGAGAAGCTCCGAGAGCTCGATGCCCACGTCGGGTACCTCGGGGAGCAGGTGCGGCGCACCATGTTGCGCTATAAGCTGGCATACCGGGCGTGCCAGCTTATTCTCAAGACGCTCGCAGCGCCGGAGAGTGGTCGGGAGGTGCCGCCTGGGGTTGAGCGGATGCTCCGGTGGATGGCGGCCGATATGGAGGCCTCCAAGTGGGACTTCTCCCTTGCGGAGGCGGCGGAGCTCGACCTGGCCGCCGAGGAGCCGGAGACGGACGAGGACGCGACCCCGGCGAAGCGCCGGAGGCTGATGAAGCGCGGGAGCCCCGAGTTGGAGGAGAAGGAGGTGGTACCCGTCGAGTCGGAGGACTCAGAGGCGGAACCGGAGGCTCCGGTTGCGCCCCGAGCCCGTTCCGAATCCTGGCCAGAGGATTTCCGGTCCACATACGGCGGGGAGGATGAGAGGATGGAGGTGGATGTCCCGGAAGTTCCGGAGGCATCGAGGGAGGAAGTTGTGGAGGTGGATGCGCCGGAGGCACCGGAGGGGCAGGGAATGCCCGAGGAACGCACCACGGGCCAGGCGGAGGCGAGGACCATCACGGTCCTTACCTTCAAGCCCGATCCTGAGCCAGTGCCGCCTCCGCCTCCCACTCCGCCACCTGTACCGGAGGCTCCGGTACGGGTGAAGAGGGAGTCGGAAGAGCGAGAGTTCCAGACCTTGGTGCTCCAGCCAGGAGCGCCAGCGGGATTCCACGAGGAGGACGGGGTGTTCGTCTTGGACGACGAGGATGCGGAGATGGGGGAGCCGGAGGCTCCGGGAGGCAAGCCGGAGTCGTCCGGAGGTGAAGGCGAAGGTCCAAAGTGACCGACGAACAATATAGAGACAATTGTAATTAATGAATGTTTTGTATTTGTGGATTTGGAAGAAATCTTTTTCTTGATTTGATTTATGTTGAACTTGAGTGAAATGGAAAGGATCCGGAGATTCCGGTTTATTACCGGAGGGTCCGGAGAAAGAATGGTGAGGATTCCGATGTGACGGAATAGAAAGGCAACGTTCCGGAGCAGTTCCGGAACCGGAACGCATCGTATATGATACGGGTTGGGTTCCACTGTAGGAACTGTCGGATTTAACGAATGAATAATTGGAGAAATGATAATGATTGGAATATTGATGAATGATAAGAGGAGTGTTATTCTGTTGATTGGAAAAGTGACCAAATCAGGATGTTGATTGGTCCACTCCGTCTGTCGATAAGGAGTGTGATGCCGGAAGGGAACCGGAAGGATTCGGAAGCGATCCGAAAGGAAACCGGAAGGAATAGACAGAGAGCCGGAAGGATTCCAGAGGGATTATCCGGAAAAGTACCGGAGCGATTCCGGAAGTGTACCGGAGGCAATCCGGAAGTATACCAATGGATAGGCAGCAAAGAAGGGAAAGTGGTTGGGCAGATGAGTGATTTAAATGAAGTTGCCCAAGATCCCGAATGGGATAAGAGAAGGTGATGTGAATTGAGTACCGATGCAAGAGTTGATCTTGATGACTCTCGGGGAATCAGATAATACTCAATATGTTCCCGGAAGTGAAGGGATGGGCGAAGATGGGTGGAATAATCGGAGGGATAGATTGATGCACCCAGATGCACAGATGCCGTATGAATAACAGAAGGTTGTCGACCACTATGTCTGGAAACTCCGGAGGTTCCGGAGTATCCGGAGCTCACGGAAGGATCCGTTGATGCATGGGTGAGGGTTGTCGGATGGTTCTGGTACCGGTTGGATAATTGGTGGATGGTCCGGAGGGTGAACGATGTCCGGAACAAGACCGGAATACCGGAATACCGATGAATGATACCCTGGAATGCGTAGTGGTAGTTGGTTGAAGATTGATTGGATCTGAAATCGAATAGCGAGCGCAATTGTGCCGTCTGCAGAGAGGAAGGCAAAACGACAAGAGATGGACTGAGAGGATGTGTTCCGCGTGGTATGCTGACTTTTTGATCAATAGTCTGCACTTCTTGGTAAGAAAAGTTGAAAATTATCGGAGTTTTTATAGGCTTATCCCCCTCTTAAGGGTAGACGTCCCATCGTCTGCCGACAATTCCACATCCTCTGAGTCGCTCCGGTAAGCGCCGGAGAACTCCGGAAATTACCGGAGAGGCCCAGAAAGGCCAGAGAACCACCAGAAGGTGGGAGGAGCGACAATCTCGACAGCACAAAAGCAGGAGGAAACCTCTACTGCAAACAGAGCGATAGGGATTGGTGGTCGTAACTCGGAATTTGGAATATTGGGCTCTGGAGAAGAGCTCCGGAAATCGGAGATACCGGAGGTTGATTCGGAGCGTCGGAACGCCGCAAGGCGAGGATTCCAAGATGTGGAGAGAGGTTCCGAGAGGTCCGAGCGACTGAACTCGGAATACGACCGGATGAACACCACCTCCGAAGATACATGGAGGCGAAATGGGTGGAGCTGTTCGCCAAAGAATAGAATGGAAAGGACAAAATTTGATGGAAAAGCTCCAGGTGCCCGAAAATTCTTCAAGCCAAGTACGTCCGGTTCAAAGACGTTGACTCCGAAAATGCAGACATCGATGAGTGCTATAGTGGCACTCGAAAATGGATGGTCTGGGGGCTCCGGTAATGACGTAGTGTCCGGAGCCTCCGGACCAAGCACACGATGATGCTGGAACGGAGGAATCAAAGGTGGGATGATTGAACGGTAGAACCAGAGGTTTCGAGGTTGCTGCCAAGTGAATAATCCTGTTTTTGTACGATGTGCGAACTCCTTATCGTAAAGAATCCGGAGATGTTCTGGTAGGACTGTTGAAACCTGTTTCCTGAGGCCACCGGAGGATAACGTATGAGTAATCCGTAGACGTCAAGGACAATTGACAGTAAGCCGCCGGAGAACACGGATCTCCGGAGGTCATCGAAGGATGACCTACGATGGAACGGGTGAACTGGATAATCCGGAGGCGATCGGTGAAGCCGGAGGAAAGCATAGGTCTCCGGGGGCCATCGGAGGAAACTACGGGTGACCCGGAGAAGCCAGAGGCGGTCGGGTCTCCGGAGATTATCGGAAGATGGCCTACACCACAGACCCGGGCTGACGTCCAAGTGGCCTGAAAGATGGGTGCCAATTGAGGCCCTTGGGTGGCCTGAAGTCAGCGTCGAATTGTTCTCAAAATCGAACTTGATCAGCCAATCAATGTGCCATCACTTTGAGACAGTGAGTTCAATATGAGGCCGATGCATAGACTTCAAATATGTGTGGTATCTGGGCCATACTCGAGAGAACCTCATTTCAATCCTGGATAACAATGATCCCCCAGTCTGCTGGAGTTGGCCATATAACTTGATCATTGCGGGTGCCTCGAACCGCCAGAAAGAGAAACCCAAATTGAATTCTTATGTGAAATTATGTAGCGTCTACTCCGTCATGAGCTGGTTCAAAATCCTCCTGTTGTGCGGGCCCCTGCTGCGTCTCAGGCTCCTCCCCTCCCCCCTCCCCCTCCTCCTCCTCCTCGGGATCAGCTTGACGCCTGCGCTTGGTGCCTTGTTTCTTGGAGCGCTGGATTTTTGGCGCAAGCGATGAGAGTTGTTGCAGATACTTCGGGCTGCTCTCGGTGATATCCGACCCAATTCGATTATTTGATGTCGCTGGATCGCCGTATGTCTGAATGTCATCGGAGTACGCAATATCCAGAGATCTGCGGAGTGAAATGAAAAGACAGAAGTTGGGAGACAATTATCCACGTACTCCACAAACAACACCGGGCCTGAGTTGTGAAGTTCTTCCAGCTCATCGTCAACCTTGGTCCAAAATTCGGATGGGGTGTGGCCTTGAGTCGTGTGCTGACGCTGCAGATACGAATGTCTTTAGTTGCTACCTGCATAAATGAGAATTTGATTACTTACAAGAAGCGCCAGCCGCATGTAAAGTCCGCGAGTTGCCTTGACATCAGAACAGTGGCGAAGAATGTCTGCCGCCAGGTCGGCGATGTTGCGTGTGGCAATCTTCTTGGCGTTACGGGATGCGAGGATCTGAAGACAGTTAATGGAAAGAGGATGAAGATTGGAGTGCACCATACCGCCTTCTTCATCGCATAGCGCGCATTACTAAATTCCTTACCGACGTGAGACGTCAATTCATCACACTCCAAACTGTCAGCCTTGGGAAGTTCCTTGACGTTGCAGGCTCGCATGGCACTCTGGGTAAAGTGAGACCAGGAGAGAGTATATTGATGTAAATGACGCACGATGACAGCACTTTCCACGGTGCCCGAATAATACTGGATATTCGGCAAGAGCAGTAATGCCCAGATAAATTTGCGTATCGTCTTCTGTGGGTGGCATGAGCATTGAGCAGGTGATAATTTGAAACACAGACAGCGAGTTTTGCACTGGGCTCCCAAGTCTGGCCGCGTTCCTCGACAGACTTGTTTAACATGTCCTTGAGTGCGAGAGTATGCATGAACTGCAATGTGTTGCGTTCTTCCGGATCGGTGGTCTGGAAAATGTGAGTGGCACGGAGAGAAAGCATGGGTGCCACGGACCTCAAGATATCGATTGAATTCAGCTGCACTTTCCTCCTCAAGTTTGACTCGCTTGAGTGCACGGTCACCAAAGGCTCGAAGTCGAGCCTGGGACCCTCCAGGCCGGGTGGCAAGGACATAGGATGGCGCATTGACAAATGGATTCAGTGGGCTCGAGTCCAGTTGAGGATTATTCGGGAGAGAGGAAGAGGCGGAACTCTGAGCGGGAGGCTGACTCGGGGTGTTCTGTTGTTCTTGTTGACGCCTGAGAGCAGCGCGTTCAAGGAGAGTCGGCATGGTGGTGGCGGTGGTGGAGAGAGAGAGAGAGACAAAGCGTAAATGCGAAACAAACAAATGATTGCCACCGTGAAATACGGTGGCCCGAAAAAAACATGGTGGCCTCAGCTAAAAAAAAATATCATTGTACTCACCCCGCACTCTCTGGCCTTCACGTCTCTGCCACTGAATATACTCCATGCCTCCCGCTCCGTGGATACCGCCTCCAGGCAAGTGGTTGATAAAACTTTTGAAACTCAATTATATCTGAGAATTGGCGGTTCAGAAGTCAAAAAATTCCTCGAATACTCGAGCGACGGCACCCAGGTTCGCTGTAAAATATGTCAGAGTGAGGCCAAATCTGGCGTTGGGCGCTGGATTTTGACAAAAAATCTCAAATCTCACCTGGAGCGCAATACCCACAAAGCTTGCATGGGGAATTACACCGCTCGAGAGCATGATCGCAGAGAAGAGCTCGAGCAGCTTTCCGCTGCTTATAATGCTCCCAGCACTTCGGAAAACCCCTACATCTCACCATTCACGCCCGCTCATCTACCGACAATGTTCCCCGAGAGCGACCCAGACGGTGATAGCCTCATGGATACACTGGGCAGCGCCTCCGAGCTGATGCACGAGCTTGGGCAAACAGTTGATGCAGGTGTTGTTACGCAGGAGGAGTCTCATGCACTTCTGCAGCAGCAGTTTGAGCGCATGCTTCAGGATGCATATCAGGAAGCCGAATTTGAAGCGGGGGTCGGAGACGAATTCATTGCTGATGAAATGCCAAAAGAAATTGATGATGACGAGGAGGAGGAAGACAACTGTTTTGATCTCTCGTTACTGGATAACTCCGCGTACCATCCCTATCCAAACAAGACTGTATGCCGCTTCTTTCCTTTCCGATATCTGTCAATGAGCTGAATGATTTTATAGGTAATGCTCCTCGATATCATGGACAACTTGCCACGGTGTCGTTTCACGAGTGCCCAGATGGCCCTGGTTATTCATTTCGCCAAACAAATTGGTGCTCCTGATGTTCCTTCGCTCAAAGGCCTGCGTAAAATTCAGCAGAGCCTGCAGAGCAGCTGCGGAAACAAACCTGTCAAGAGCAAATCTTACGCCGGAAATGTCTTTTATATGAACGACATCCGGGAAACCCTTGCTCGGGACATGGCGAATCCTCTGGTGGCTCCACATATGCACTTTTATCCAGAGGAAACCGATGGACCCATCTCGGAAACATACCAAGCAGAGCGGTGGAAGGAATACAAGGCATCTCAGCTTACCCCGATGTTTTCGAAGGGGTTCAAGCGCTTCTGGATTGAGGAACTCGCACAGCTTGCAGATGGAAGATATGTCATTCCACACACCTGGATCGTCCGGAATGGAGTCCTCACCTCAGATGTTACCATCGTGACACGCACATCTGAGGGTCGATGGAGCCATGACGCGAGTAGAGAAGAAACCATCAAAGCGGAGCAACTGGAGTTGGATTACACAGATCTCATCGCAGAGTTCGGGGAAGTTTTCCACTGGGTCAACAATTCCCAAGTACCACCCATGCCAAACAAGATGCGCGAACTCGTTGACGATGACGAAGACTTGTTCGTAATCATGGTCTCTCCGTGGGCAGACGACGTCTCTGGGAACCGGTCAAAACAATATAACAAGCACATGAACATGTATACCAGTAATGGTTGCCTTCCTGGTCGCCTGCTTCAACAAGAATTTCATGTCCATTACGTCTCCTCATCTCCTCATGCCTCGTCGGCTGAGCAGTTCTCCACATTCCGAGATCATGTCAAGAGTACAGAGACGCGACCTGTGAAAGCTTACAATGCCGCAACCAAGCGAAACTGTCGATTCATCCTCCGAACGCCAGGACTTCCCGCGGATAATCCTCAACAGTCCGAGGAGGCATCACATATGGGGAGTAATGCGAACTTCCCCTGTCGAAAGTGTCACTGGGGCGGCACCAAGATTGAAAAGGAGGCGGATGGGATGTACCATGAGTGCCATTTTGCTGGAGTTGCACGGAACGCAGAAGAAATTCGAGAAAACCTCCAGAAACAGCTCCAATTGGCTGTACTTGGCGAGCCAAAGCCTATCGAGGAATTTCAGCGCGCTACTGGAACCAAGGATAAAATTACTCAGTATTGGATCGACATCCTTCTCGCCAAGGCTAAAGAGCTGAGGGCAGCTGATCCTCGACGTCAGCCCAATGAGATCGCCGATGAGCTTCGGGCATGGTTAGAAGAGCAGCCAGGCGACAAAATGAATCCATTGCTCGATATAATTGGCCTGGATCCATCCCAGGATACACCCGTCGAATTGCTGCACACAATTCTGCTCGGTGTCATGAAGTACATCTGGCATCATATGAACACGCAGTGGTCGGACGCAGATCACCACTTACTTGCCATTCGTCTCCAGTCAACGGATCTGAGCGGCCTAACCGTCCCACCTCTGCGTGCAGGATACTTGATTCAGTACAAAAACAATCTAATCGGCAAACATTTCAAAACCATGATGCAGGCGCTCGCGTTCCACGTCCACGGAATGTCTAATCCCAACGAGTTTGCACTCATCAAAGCTGCTGGAGATCTTGGTGCACGTCTTTGGGTTCCAGAAATTGGAGACATGGACACGTACTTGGAACAGCTGAAGATTGCCATTGCCAATCTTCTGGATGCATTTGATGCAGTCGACCCATTGCGGATCCTGGTCAAGATCAAGCTCCATCTATTGGCACATATTCCAGATGACGTACGGCGTTTCGGCCCTCTCATTCGTTTTGCGACAGAGATATACGAAGCCTACAACGCTGTGTTTCGACTGTGTTCCGTCTTCAGTAACCGCCTTGCCCCGAGCCGCGATATATCTCTGAAATTCGCTTCGATGGATCGTGTGAAACACTTCCTATCCGGTGGTTACTGGTGGAATCCTTCCTTGAGGTGCTGGGTGCAAGCCGGTAGCGCAGTTTGCCGGATTTTGGTGGAAGATCCGGTCTTTCAGCGCCTTCTCGGCTGGGTCCCGCCATCCAAGGTGCAACCTGGATTAATCAAACCTGCTGCGAAGAAGAAGCCGGAACTGCAATGGCGTCAGACTAAGGCCTCGATATATTGGAATTCAGGACTTTCCCCTCCACCGGAGAGCATGTGGAGAGAGGGTTACAATCTCACCACGCAAACTGGTGATAAAGTCATGGTTGATTCCTGGGTTGTCGCACTGGACAGTACAGGAAAATCTGTACTTGGTCGGATTTCAGAACTCTTGATCGGAGACAAATCACTGGTTACCTTGGAACAGTTCATGCGAACGAGGGAGCGTCACCCAGATTACGACTGGCCGGTATTACGCCGTCCAACGGGGCCGGAAATCGTAGCGGATGCAGTGCAGTCCTTCCTCGTTCTTGATTCATCATCCATCCAGTTTGTGTTCTCAGTACAGCACGACTGCCGGAAAGGGAACTGTCAGCCCACCATCATCCAGAAAGAGTTCCAGGAACGCGAAGAAACAGACCGAAACGTCAGCTTAATCCAGCACAGCGACGATGATCACTTTATAATCAACATGGCCGGATTACACAATTTTGTCAAACTTTGCCGAACGCTGGGGCCATCTCTAACGGACTTGAAACCACTTCATCCGGATCGCGTTGCATTTCACAAGAAAGCATCGGCGAAGGCGCAAGAAACCAGATCAAAGGGACGCAAAAAAACAGCCGAGAAACGAAGAGCAGCCGCAGCCACAAAAAAACACGATGCGGAGGTAGCGGCAGCAGCAGCCATCGAAGCTGAGACGGCAGCGATACAGGCAGAACAGGCAGAAGCAGAAGGACGAGACGTTGACGACACAGAAGACGAGGGTGCGGAGCCGGAGGTTTACGAGTCACAAGATGAGTCAAATGATGACGAGCCGGGGGAAGACGCAGATCCAGAGTATATGCCCAGTCATGCCAGCGCTGGGCAGCGGCTGAGACCACGAAAGCGGAGACGTCGATAGGAATAAATTAAATGGCAAATTGTCACATTGTAATATTGTAGAGTTCCGGGAGAATTTGTATTCGAGGTCCATCTACACCTCACGAGTCACCAATTCCCGAAGATCTGAGAGGTCAGTATAGAGTCGTATTCTGCACAGATTCTTTGATGCATACCAAAGACAATGTAAGGATTTGAGAGGCCGATGGATGAGCACTGTCCCATTGCCGGTCAGTGGTCGCGCTACGTGCGTCGTCCGATCAGCGGTCATGTGTATGGCAATGCTTGGTAGGCCTTCTCACGCCTGTCACTTCTAGGGGTCGAGCTCAAATTCAGGTGGTGGTATCGAGGTCTAATCAACACAGAAAATGAGCTGAATTTGAGCCAACTCTGATATGATTTTGAGCCCAAGCAGTGGACATCCACCTGAGCACAATGTGTTGTCAGGTTGGTGTCCACTGGCATCACCAAATCGAGGCCGGCTCATTGACATCAACCTGACTTCAGCCGGGGTTGGTGGTGTACTTGTAACCCGGAGGAGAACGATGGACTACAGGTGAGATCAAGGGCAAGATTCGGAGGAAGCCGGAGGAGAATGCAAGTCTCCGGAGGCTCCGGAATAGATGCAGATGTTGTGCCCATGATCAATGAAGTGAATCCGGAGGACATTGGTCGAAAGGTTCGAACAGGAGTTTTGGATGCACAAGGAAAGTTTCCTGACTTGCGACGTGGAAATTGATCTGAATTCCACATAGTCCAAGAAATGGCGTAACTTCGAAATGATTGTTGAAAGGCGAAGACCGAAAAGGGCGAGGATGAACAATAAGGCTAACAGCCTAAAGATAAAATTGAGAAAGAGGTTAATTGGCCTCTTGAGAAGTGCGATCCGCGAGCGGAAGCCAAGCAAATGCCGGAACGCCCGGAGGACCATGAAGCGAGTAGCCTCGGGGTATGACCGGAGGTTACAAGAAGCAATAATTGCTCCGGAGGTTACCGGAAGTAAGGTGCCCAACGGATGTCGACGAGACAACTGGAGTGAGCAGAGGGGTGTCTGGAGAGTATCCGGGACGATGTCCGAAACCGGAGAGTGTCCGGAAGGACTTCCGGAAGAAGGTGACGAGTCAAAATCCGGAAAGGAGAGACAGATGTCTCGGAGATGTTCCGGAGGAACGATGGCACGCAGGCCGATGAGACCGAAGGGACTCGAGGTAATGGCGTTAAAATTGTCGGTATGAGCAGCGGAGGGTGTCGGAGCTCCGGCGCAGCATTGCTCTACCCGTGATTGGGTACCGAACCAATATCCGATATTACTGCCGGTCGTGTGCACACTAAGCCCCATGTGAATAAGGAACAGATCAGTTGGAGACTTCCGACTAGTCAATCAACGGATTGATACGGTGGAGTTTGCCGGTATCCAGGAACCAGATTGATGGGGAATCAGAATCGATGACGCCGAGTTCCGAATAGGAACATCACCAGATGATGGAATTATGACAGACGAGGCTGCCGATTAGAGGGAAGAAGATGCCGATGAGATCCGGATGGGAGATTATATCCGGAACTTCCGTGAATGGAGAAAAACCCATAGATTCACAGATAAGTAAACAAAAACAGATCCGGAACGGAGAGGGAGTCTCCGGACAGAAGTTGAAAACCACAGCAAATTCTGAGATGATAGAGATAATGAGATCATAGATCCGGCTCATAAGAGCGGGACTGTCGTGAGAGTGGAAAAAGAATGGATGTGTGGGTATGATGAACTCGGAAATGCCTCCGGAGGCCGACACGGACGACCAGAGCGCGAGTTTTCGAGGCTGCTGGTCAGTTAGGCACTGATATTGGTCGGAACGGTGGATTTGGCAGATGAGGTTGCGCCGGAATGAGCCGGACGCTTCCTACACTCGGCAACTTGGTGTCCAGAGCCTCCGCAGTACATGCAAAGACCCTGGACCTTCCGTCGTTCGTGTTCCGCAGGGAGAATCCGTCCGTTTTTACCGAGTAGCTTGTTGACAGACTCCGGAAACTTCGGGTGACGAGCCCCGGAGACTCCGGAGGCTCGACCGGAAAGTTCCGGTGCTGCGGACTGTGGTATGGAGGGTGCGGAAGGCGCGTAACTGAGGACGGAAAGTGCCGGTGACAGTGTGCCAAAATCAGAACTGCCGGAATCTCCTCCGAGGGATCCGGAATCATCCGGAAGTTGAGTATCCTCGACTCCGCTTTGCTCTTCATCGATTCGCTGCCAGTACCAATAGTCGATACGGCGTGCGATTGCGCGGACACCTGCGAGCGAGCTCGGATAGGTGTACTGATCCATCTCTGAGGTAATCCGGAGAGGGAGAGCGGCGCGGAGAGTGTGACTGAGAGCGGAATCGCTCCAATCGAGAAGAGAAGCGATTTTGTCGAAGTTTACGAGGAATGGGATGATCCGGTCGGAATGTTTCATCCGGAGGCGTCGGAGCTGATCCTCTGCGTCGCCGGTCGGATCCGGAGGACCGAATACGTCGAAAAACTCCATGATGAACAAGGAAAAATTCCCTTGCCAAGGAAGTCCCTGCTGCGTGCCGGAGGTTACGAATAGGCGTGCAGCATCGCCCCGGAGGAACGACAAGATGAATAGATTCTTGTCTTCGTCCGTGCGGAAGTCCCGAGGACGCTCCGCAAAATGCAGGTAGCATTGGGCGAGGAAAGGATGGAGTTTCGAAGGATCGGTACCGTAGAAGAATTCCGGATTCCAGAGGTTAGACCGGAGCGAACGAGGAGCTGCGTTGGAGGAGTATAGAATGGTATCTGGAACTCCGTCCGTGAACGCAGATGAGCTCGGAGGACGCGATGAAAGGAGATTGGTGTGATGGGAAAGATTTCCGCCGATGCTGTCATGAGTGCCATGGAAACCGTAGTCCGGCGAACCGGAGTACGACGGAGGATCCACCGGTGGTTGGATATGATGTACCGGTTGGCAATAGTGATGGAAGACAGCGGATGGGATGGGATAAGTCTGTCCGGTCTCAGCGCTTCCAGAGAACACTCCGGAGATTCCCGGAACAGGAACCGGAGGTTCCGGAGGATACGCCAAGGGTCGTGGAAAGCCGGTATAGACCTGATGAAAACCCGAGCTCCATGGACCGATTGGACTGGAAGTACCCGGAACAAGGTACGGGGTCCATGGATTGGCAGAAAATACGTTGGAGGACGAAGTCGACTCCGAGGCATCACAAGGTGTGGCAGTGTTGTGACCAAGGTGACACTCCTCAACGCCCAGCGGAGAGTCCGCTAGCGATGGAAAGACAAGAGGAGTGGTGCCGGAGGAAGAATAAGACATAATTGCCAGCCAAGACGGTGAGTTTGATTATACTGTTATATACCGTGCCGGAATGGACCTAGGACGAGATGGAAGATGGGCCGGAGGTTCAGGAGGCTCCGGTTAGGACCGGAGTTACCGTAGGGCCCGGAGGAGGTCCGGTGCAGTATAAAGAAAGGATAGCAACACCACAGGGGGTTAAGGGTGAGCTAACGCCTTGACTGACAAATAACCGGAAGTCGAGGTACCGGAGGTGATAAGGAGGTACGAAGACGACTTCAGATCGAGAGGAAGAACCAGGCAACGATTAACGTTACGGCGACGATTAACTTAATAATCAAACTAAAGTACATGAAGTAAAGACGTAGTATTTAAATGGAATACCTAATTGTATTCCCAAATAGGAAGGAGAGTGGTTCATGACAATAAGACAAGTCATGAGGTCTGATGATATGTTGTGAGACAATTAAACGGAAGATGAGAAGACGGGTAAACGGGAAACGCTCAGTAAGCCTTCATTGCATAAAAACCCGATGCTTCCGGAAGGTCCGGAGGCTCCGGTATATGACCGTAGCTCCGAAACCTACCGGAGCGACCGGAAGGTCGACGGGAGGCTTTGGGATGTTGCATGGATATAACACCGTTGGTTCGCGGCACCCAAGTCCTAATCCCTGGCTCCTGATTGGTCGTGTCTTGTTGAGACATATGGTAGACATGTGGTGTTTGACACGACACATGTGATTGCTGATTAAGTGGATAGAAAGTGTCTTCTTCGTCTGTCGCCTCTAGTCCCGGGCCTGAATAGTCTTGAAGCTTCTGCACAACTCTTCTACCTTCCCAATGATACCCCATAGTCCCTGGTTTGGTTTGGTGGTTCATCCACAATATCGCAATCTCTCTCTCTCTCTCTCTGGTTTATCCTCGTGGCTAAACGGCTGTATCATGTCCTACTGTTCAAGTCATCCCCAGACTCGGTCTGGACCCAATGCGTGATCAAACGCGTCCTCAGTTTTGGGTAAAACAGGCCAAAATTAGTCTTGTCGCGAATAATTGGGTTCTTCCCACTGTTGCCTGCCAGCACTTGGTATATTTGACCTCGCAACCTCTTTGGTATGCTGTTTGTGTCCTAGCAAGCAGCCTTAGGCCTTGTATGTCCTAGTTTCTCTGCCACCATCGTCAAGTTTCCTTAGTTAACTAAGATATCTGGTGGCCCCATTTGTGAAGGTACCGGTAGAAGTCCTCGTTAACCTCATAGCTTGTGCTAAGAGACTGAACCACTCAGTCAGAGTGCCCTGATGGTCCCTCAGTGCGTGTTGACACGCTGAATCGTGCAAAATCGCAAAATTCATGTGTACTTGGTTTCACGGCTTATCATCTCCCCCATTCTTTAATATTGACCGTCCCCGGTCACCAGTCTGCTGGCAAAGCACTTTCTAATGGTCCCCCGTTCTTCTGACATAACTTGACCACCACTACATTTTTCATGAAATGGCCAAGTTCGACATTTTAACATGCACGTGCGAATCACGTGACCGTGTTTTTCCCATATGCGGACATCATTTTGATCAACACGGTTCTCAAACCTTGTTCGGTCAACTCCCTTCGCAGTTGAACACTGTCATGCCCCTTAGCACCATTAGATTCCTCTCGTTCTGGCAATCTTCCTGACACCCCATATGTCTAGGTTTATTTTACAGGGCCTGGCAAATCCTTCGATTAAAGGTTTTACTGCCTGTTTTCTA